>VXAL01008980.1:23994-67806 GCA_013399475.1 Chauna torquata
CCCCCTCTTTTTTTTTTTTTTTTTTTTTTTTTTTTTATGTTTGAGAAGGAGTTTGAATTTAAGCCACATGTGTTCCAGATCAGTGCTTGGGCCATGAGGCTGCTAATAATTCAGAGGCTGGTCAGTCTCTCTGGTTGAAGTAGAAAGTCCAACCAGAACGTAACAGTTTTGTCAAATATGGTAGGCACTTGCAAATAAAAATCATTCTTAATTAATCAGCTTTTCCTGACAATAAAAGTCTATCTTTCCTTGGAAGAAAAGAAGTCTCTAACTAGTCAGTGTGGTCATTCCTCACAGCATCAAAGGAGGAATGTATTCACTGACAGAGATATATCTGTGTGAATGTTTTCACACTTGCACCTGCTAGTATATACGAGAAATTAGCCAGTTTGCAGCACCGGTACTACAGCTTCATCTTCCTTGTTGCCACAGCCTATTACAGTGTATGGTCTCCTAATATGACCTTGTTTTCCTTGATTTGCCTTCAATTAGAGCAGAGAAAAATATTTGCAAGTTTGTATAAAGTTATTTTTGGCTGATTTTTTCTGGAAAGAGTCAACATTATTTATCACATTAATTTCAACATGAAACAGTTGATCTTCCACATTGAACTGGTTCCATTAGTAAATATATTTTATTTTTTAAAACTTCAAAAATTTATCCAAAGAAAATATTCTTTTGGATCACAAGGAAAAAACACAATATAAAGTGTAAAAAGCCAATTCTATTTCACTAGCAAAACTGAAAATTTTTTTTATTGAACTCACAAGAAGTCCTGTTCCTTTTTTTGTTGTCAGAAAAAAAAGAAGTCGTTTATTCATACAGCTTCATGTCCCACATATTCATTAGCTCCTTTAGAATATCTAATCTCTCTCTTTGCAGATTTTGGGGATTCTCTTCCATTTTCTCTTTTACCTTAGAGATCATTAATCTCATCTACAATTATAAATGCAACTATCACCCCCCTGCAAACTTTTCAAAAATCTACCTTAATTCTGTAGACCTATCTTATTTGTTTCTAAATATAATCTTGTCTGTCTGATCTAATAACCAATCTAAAATCAAGCTTAACATGTCTATAAAAGACCCATCAACATTTTTCTGCAAACTTTCATTGTTACATTATCTCTGAACTGTCATGGATACTTTCATCCTACGCTATCTTATGTTGGTCATAAACAGAGCATCATCTTCAAAGTGAACCTCTCTAGTCCTCACATTCATATCACTGGTACATGTCGCAGCTTCTTTCTGCATGCATATTTAACNNGGAGAGGCCACCCTTTCATCTCCAAGCTCTCACCATAGTTCAAATACTGCAGGCCCTTCCTATAGCCTTGGAATAAAGATATCTTCTCCTACACTTAATTAATAATCATGCTTGGTGTTCATTTCTACTAGTACTCACATCTCTCTCTGAATCACTTTCTCAGCTCTGCCATCTTCTGCATTGCACGTCAGGTATTTACCATCTCTCTACACGCTTTTGTCAACTTCATTCAATCCTTACAATTCTCTCTTATTCATTTTTAAGAAGCTGAGTCCAATCCTATTGGATAGCTTCCATTTTCAAACACTTTTTTTTTTTTTTTTCCCTGTGTTATGCTTTACCCTCTTAGGAAAACTTCTCTGAATCATCCAAGAACCTCCTTCATTATTCTCCTCCAGATTGCTCCTGAAGTCTTTCCTTTGATGTGTCATTAGGCTGATGATACACTAAAGCCACAATCTATCACACTGAATAACTCTCATGTGTGGTGATTAATTTTTGCTTTGCTTTGCATCCCTGGTATTCTGCAAAGATAATAAAGTGATGATGATAAGCTGAGTTTATGTTCACGATGAATAAACCAACAATTCCACACCCATCTTGGTATACTTTTGCATATCTCTAGTGATGGAACACGCAGAAAGCTAACAGGAGACAGAAGTAGTCTTTTGCATTCAGTTGCAAAATTGCATTCCGGATTTGACAGAGGTCTACTGAGATTTGTTGTATGTGCACGCTTGGTTAGCTTCTGTCCCCAGCCTTGTAAAGCAACACCAGAAGTTGCCAGGCTATCAGTGTTCAATAACATATTCTCTGGGAGACTCCCAGGTTAAAAGTGGTGTCACAGTTGGTTTAGCTCTCCTTGACACTGTGCATGCTCACACTTTTATAAAGATGTATTCGAGAAGAAAGTATTAGAGTATGCAGGAAATTCTAAAACTGTCCAGTGAAGGTGGGTTTATTTTTTATGTGCTGCTTGTACAGCAGAGACCTGTAACAGTGGCCAGAAAAGGCAGCATGATGCAGCTCCTGTACATTGGTGTGACTAATGTGAGATGACAGTTTTGTAGTGCTTTCCTTTCCTGTGAGCAGTATATATTCCTTATTGTTCCCTTTGAGTCTTTATATCAGAGCTAGCCTTCAGCAACAGAGCAACATAGTCTACTTTAAAGAAAGAAAAGGCTAAAATAACAACTACAAAAAGTGTTTCCCATTCATCTGAAAACAAGTTGGCAGCAAAGTGGTGTTGCTTCAGAAGACAAGGCCTTCTAGAGGGGTAAGTTAGCTGGCAAAAACTGTAGATAAGAGTTTCCAAAAGAAATATAACAGTGGACAATAAATTTTGAAGCATCAACCAGACCAAAGACAAAGCAACAGAAATTGGAGAATTTATTAATATTAATCAATCTAACAGAGATCTAGGTGCTTACCCTCTATGTGAGAAGGACAAAAAATGGAAGCTGCTTTGCCAGCAGTGTGATAATCTTGAGATGCACAGTCAAAGTAATAACAGACAAACAATGTTGGATTTTAGTGATGCAACAAGTTACTTAGAAAGGATTGTTATAGCAGTATTTGACAAAGCCTAAAGTGTGTTCAACATGGTTTATAAATATATACCATCTGTAAGCTAGATCCATCAACACAATCTCTGTCATTTTCCATCAACTTTCTCCAGATATACAGAATTTTTTTCCATATTTATTCATAAAAAGAGGCCAACTGATGACAAAGTTGGGAAAACAATGGTGTCTTTCCAAACAACTAGCAAATCCTTTGATGGTGATTAGCTCTCTCATGCACAGACCTTTTTTCATACCTAACATCACGGCATCACATTCACCTACCAGTTCAACCTTACCCTACCCACAGCCAATGCAGATATTTAACTGACATCAAAATAGTAATAATTGCCTTGAATTCAGATGGCCAAGGCCAATGATTGTGGGATATCTGCAATGCACATCTTGGAGGAAGAGAAAGGCAAAGCAAATTAAATAAATTAGAATCCATGCAGAAAAAGGAATGCTGTCACAATAGCAAAGAGTCCTTTTTGCTCTCCTAAGGTCTCATGCCATGGCTCCAGCTTGTGCAAACAGTAACAGGTACCTGTACTTACCTGAAACAACATTGCATTATGAAAGGTCCACAAAGTCATTACAATGGGCCTGTTTGCAGCTGGAGGGTGAAAATCACATTTGTCACTCATAGGCAACAACAAAATGACCACGCTGGGCAATTCTCCAGCTACAACTTATCACCATAACCAGAATGATTTAGTTCTGCTTCCCAGCTTTACAGGTAGCATTAAAATATTCTTCAAGGATAGCAGAGAAAAGAAAAGGGATGATTTCTCCCACTGAAGAATATGCAAAATTTCCTCAAACTAAAACAAATCTTTGGATGTCAGCTCATTTTTCTCTTCTGGATGGTGTGATGAGCTGTGCTGCAGTCCACAAGCATATCACAGTGGAGTTTTCCCAGAGACATGCCTGTGGGCTATACAGCAGGATTATTCTTTAAATATGGCCATCCAAAATGAAGTCTATTACATATCCTCCCTTGTGGACCAATGCAGAAGAAAAATTCCTGCCAACAACAAATTAGTAACTTGTAATGACAAACAAGTAACTGTGAGTTCCATTGCTTTTGTTCCAATTTTTGCTGTCTACATCCAGTCTTTTAATATGCCAGTCCAAGAAGCAAGTAAAATACAAACAGGTCCTTATAACCTGACAACAACCAGGTAAAGATGGGTCCTTGAACTTCCAGCTGTCTCAGGTGCAGCATGACTTTCAAGTGACTTCAGGTACTGATGCAATTTGCCATACAACCATCATCCATTCTGATAGCATTGTCAGGGACTACAACTTGATTTTTACATCATCACTGAAAAATATTCTGTTTTCCCTAGTTCTCTTTTTAATATATCTAGGGTCTGTTTTCCCAGATTTCCATGCCTAATGTTAATCTCACCTACCTGAAACCAATATTATCCCTGGTATTAGTATTACATGGCATAAAGAAGATATTAAACTATGTGATTTCCAACAACATTGCTCACTTCTGTTAGTGTTACTCATGAGAGCTGGCAGAAGCACATAATAGCTAAAGAGCAGGTGGGCCTTGGTGGGGGCATGGGAGAAATGTTTGCTTGCTTTGACTTGTCCAAAACTACTTGTGAATTTTGATGACTGAAGATTTGGTTACCTAGATTTAGCTGACTCTAAAGGGTCTGCTCACTTTTTGTGTACCTTTTGTCTTCCTAGAAAGCAGAGACGCTAAAGACAGCTTCATTTAGCTTCCACAGTGTTGTCAAGCTCAATAGAGCTTAGTGCATATTTCTAAGTTAGATGTAAGTAGAGAAGGAAAAGGAAGAAAGAGGAGAAGGGAACCAAGTGAAGAAAATAGCCCCTGCGTTTTTCCCTCTCATCTCCGGAGACAGTTGTTTTGGAAAGGCACTTAAAAATGGTAAGGTGTGAAAACCTGTAGAGGAAACCAGGAAAAACAGCCCAGATAACATCAGTTCAGTGAGATGTGGCATAGTTCACAACAGCACCAGAGGTGAAGGATACAGAATATTTTATTAAATTTTTAAAGTGTGATGAATAGTCTGTCCATTCCCGGGAAGTATAAAGAGAGATTTATAACTACAACTCATCTGAGGAAATCAGAGAAGCCAAATATATTTGTATAGGAGTCACTACGTTTTAATTAGCCTATCCTGTATGTTTGGCACTTAAATATATGAATGTATGTGCATTTCTAACCTTTAAATTTGACAGGTGCTTTTTCTAAGGAATAAGAAATTGGTGTGCTCATCAGTGGGTGTACAAGTGTTTGTCTCTGTGCCTAGAGAACTCACCACACATCTGTGGCTTGGTCTTTTCTACACTGATCTGCCATGCTGCTTACTGGCAAAACAAAAGTGCTAGAGATTATTCAGCAAGATGCACTCCATGCCTGTGAACAACAGAATTTTATTTAGTCATTCATTCTGGTGATATCATTTAAAAGAACAAATTAAACTACATTCTGGAATTTTTTCACAAGCAACTGTTGTGGCTAGTTTTTCTTCTTATCCCAAAGAAGTTTAAGCTAAGGTCTTCCTTCACTCAGATGGCCCTTTTCTCAGTCTTTAAAGGCAAAAGAAACTCTTCCTTCTCTCTCTTTACTGAATAGTGCCCAAATGACCTAGTGTCTATATGATGACTCAGGGAGCTTTAGGTTATGTCTCTGCCTTGCGATTCCTTCCCTCCACAAGAAAAGTTCTGAGACAACCAAGGAGCTGGCCACAATATGCCTCTATAACATGGCAAGAGGCACCCTCTAACTTTTAAATCATCCCAGTATGTCCCAGTAAGTGCATATACATGACTCCCTGTGTCTGTCTGCATTCACCAGTTAGATTAGATTTGTCTCCTTTGAAGAAGCTTGTACAAAGAGTTGATCAGCTTCATTTGGACTTGCCTCTAACAGGGACACTTCTTTGCCTGTTTCCATGTTTGTCTGAGGCACAGAAGCACTTGGAGGAGCAGCAACACTCAGCAAGCTGACCAGCAGGTACCATGACATGGTCCTGCTCAGCAGAGCAAGCTTTCCTAGGCCTGTTTTCAAGCTGATGAAGTGCAGGGCAATGAGATGAAATCATCACACTATGCCAGGCTCTGCCCTCAAAGTTGTTTTTGAATACCGCAAATTAGCAGTACCTCACTTTTCCCTTTTGTCTGTGACCCCATTTCTAGTTGCTCGTCTTGTGTCAGGCAGTGAATCCCATGTACTGTAACAATGGAAAGTGTCAGGCTAGTAATCCCACTTATCCTGGCTCAACTCCACCTGGGGTCATGACTCCTCTCTTGAAACTGCTGAAAATCAGTAAATAAGGCCTACAGTCACTCATTGATCGGTGGCAGCAGAACAGAGCACTAAGGGAGTACACTGCATCTGTGCACTGAAAATACCATGTTCAGGGGTTGGGGGAGGAAAGATCATCTAGGTAAATATTACTGCACAGTGTGAATACCCAAATGGGATGACACAGGGTTGTAATCTTACCTCTGGCACTCCTGGAGTTTTCAGTCTTTCAACCTTAATTCTTTCTTTTCTACTACCATTTTGTGTGGGAAAAATAATAGTAGAAAAATAACTGCTAGAATATATTGAAATTGAGAAAGATTGTAATTGCAGTCTGCACAAATGGGTGCAGGATTCCAGATTCCAAAAGGATACATATTGAGAAGAAATTTCACAAAATAAGTGCATTCTCTTGATGTGATTCTGTGTCATTCTCCCTCTTGGAGATGGTATCAATCTTTCAGATTAGCTGCTACTCATTAAGCCACATCCTCAAAAGGATTGTGGTTCTCTTCATAAAGGATTCAGGCAGCAACAGTATATGAACTTAACTCCTTGATGAGGAAGGAGAAGCTACCGGATCATTTGTAGTAAATGGATGCCTCTTGCTCCATGTTACTCAGCAGTGCTTGTGATGTCCATACGGGGGGCTGGGAGACTAGTCTCTCAAGCAAGTGTTGCAGCTCACCTGCTGGTTTTGATCACAACAGGCTGAGAACCACCAAGTTTTAACAAGGAGAAAGGCTTGACCTGGGCAAAAGAAAAAAAAAACACCAACAGCTGGTGGTAAAAGCAGAGAGTGTGCTAGCCTAGACAATTTTTGCCCATCTACCTTTAAAACTTGAGACTAAGGAGAGTACAAAGTGAGACTGTTTATATCCTCTTAGGTCTCAAATCCATATTGCACACCTGAGAAACAGAAACTGAGATATGTTACACAGAAAAGCAATAAGGAAATACAGAAGTGACAAGGAAAAAAGCAGGGGGAAGACTGAAACAGCAGGGTACTATAACCCAAGAGGGGTAGGGATCACTTGCTGCTAGGCTGTGAAAGAGAACAGAATGATCTGCTGCCAGCAAAGAGAAAGACTAAAATTTACACCAGAAACTAGAAAAGGTAGTGACTACAGGCTTCATTGTAAGAATTGACAGGTCTGTCACCCACAGTATTGCAGCTGAGGAAGATGCATGATATCTGCCACGAGCGAAAGGTATGAGATATGTGCTTGAGGCAAAAACAAAGACTGATAGGAAGTTGGGGTGAGGAAGTCACAGAAAAAACTAACCTAGTTGCCCTTCACATTGGAAGAAATGATCCTGTCAGATTCCTGCTGAAACAAAGTCAAGAATAGCTATGCCCACTAGAAATGACTCTTAAAGCAAGATGATTTGTATGGTAACCATCTCTGTCCCTAACCAGGAAAGGGCATGGGATCAACAAGAAAGTGAAGACTAACAGATGAATTAATGGAATGTTATTTGCATCCGAGAAAGTTTTCAGGTGCGTAGTCCTTGGAGGGTATTAACGAAAAACTGTTTCTTGACACAGGGATTTCAACCACAATATCTGACTAACTTACATACCAGGATCAAGTTTCATGTGATTTGAAGTAAATAAAGTGGGGAGGAAAACTTTTAAGAGAGAGCTCTGAAATTCATGCCAGCTGTCAATACCTAAAAAGAGGAAAGTGTAACAGATACAGAAACACTATGGATTAGTTAATGTCTATGAGAAGAAGAAGGGGAAACACAAGACAGGAGAAAAATACACACAGAGAAGGAAGTGGTAAAGACTGTAAGGCAAAATAGTACGATATAATCATAAAAGAAAGGTATAATGTCACGAGGAGATACAAATGCCTCAAGTCTACACATAAAACCAAATGGAGGCACTAGAATCTGGGAAAGGATATGAAAGCAAATACCGTAAGATTTACAAAAGCACAAGTATTAGTCATAATTTACATTAATATATTAAAGTGTTTCTGCTATCACAGAAGCTTGGAAGTAAAAACAAAGATGGACATGGATAATGCAAATGTGTAGCAGTAGTTAGTGGAGTAACAGGAAGAATTAATCAGAATAAAATATAATCCATGAGTCAAAGAGGGGAACAAAAAAAAAAATGAAAAAAGGACATAACTGTATAATTAATCAATCTGGTAAAAGCTCTGGCTGAAATGCAGATCTGGCCTTTCCTATAAAAGGCTAAGGGAGAGCACAGAAAAAAAACCTCTTTTCTGTGTGAATAAAGTTTCAGATGCAAACAGGGATTTTGGCTGTTGGAAGAAATATGATTTAGCAGTATCACAGTGGACCGAGAAATTGCTTACCTACCAGATGGAACAGTGGTTTGATGCTCCTGGGATTCTGAACAGACACGCAAAAAATGCTAGTGGTAGTCCAATGGAATGACAGTGTAGTCCATAGATGTAACACATGGAAAGGAAGGAGAGATGTTCTGGGGGCAGAATTTGGACCACCAGAGAGGAAGCTGAAGACAAGGACACCCTGATACCAGGACCAAATGCAAGAGTGTTATCACATGCAGGGCCAGAGATACAATGGCAACATACAGAAACTTTGTAAGGAAGAGAGGTTAGGTTCTTTAGGACCTGAGGAAACTTCTGCAATTAAAGATCTCCATGAGGAAAGGGCTTTAACTAAATTGAAATGTGAAAGGTTAGGATCACTTTTCAACTAGGGAATTGCAGAAAAACACACAGTTTGTGAAGTTGCGTCATTTCAGATAGAGTCACAAGACCTCTTCTCTTCAAGAAAAGATTAGAAGAAAAGCTGGAAAAACTCAAATAGGAAATGGTGATGAATAGATCATTCAACAAAAATCTACAACAAACTTACACATGTTTCTACACAGATAAAGCAAGAAACAAGACCGCAGAACCAGAAAACCCTACTTAAAATAAAGATCCAGTAGTCACACTGGAAACTTAGAGAAAAAACAACCAGTGGAACACTCTTCCTTTGGGATGTGAAATATAAAGAAAATCTTCCGGATAAGTAAGTGTAGCTATATGTTATAAAGCTTTAATCTGAAGACCAGGTTAACAGAATATCTGTACCTACAATATGGCAGAACCCCTTTGGACTGATATTTTAGATCCAGCCAGGATCCAAGTCTCTGCAACCTCCTGAGGAGGGGAAGCGCAGAGGGAGGTGCCGGTCTCTTCTCCCTGGGAACCACTGACAGGATGCATGGGAACAGCACAAAGCTGTGCCAGGGGAGGTTCAGACTGGATGTTAGGGAAAATTTCTTTACCGTGAGGGTGGTCAAACACTGGAACAGGCTTCCCAGAGAGGTGGTTGATGCCCCATGCCTGTCGGTGTTCAAGAGGCATTTGGACAATGCCCTCAATAACGTGCTGTAACTTTTGGTTAGCCCTGACGTGGTCAGGAGGTTGGATTTGGCGATCTTTGTAGGTCCCTTCCAACTGACCTATTTTGTTCTGTTCTAGCAGGAGTTCAGTAATGGTGCTGTGCTGACTGGCTGGTCAGGATAGCAATAGTAACCAGCATACTGAAAGAGATTTCTGTGGCTGTGAAGACTGTATCTATCCAGTCTTCCTAAAGAAACTGTTAGCACAAATGTCATGTTAGGCTTGATGACATACTATATATTTATTTATTTTTAATGATTAATCATTCAGATACTCAGGAAACCTCTAACAAGAAAGGCAGTGTTTACTTATCTGACCAACACACACAGCCAAGTTCAAAATACAGCACAGACCTCCACAGGATATGCATCAGAGTCCAGGCTGAAAAAGTGAAACTAAAGCCGCATGCTACACTTGTGCTTAACTTGACATTGCTGACTTTCTTAAACTGGTGGTGCTTTCTAGCTCACATGCCCAGCACAAAGCCATTCTGACTCTCAAAACGTTTTTGTATTATTCCTAAAATTAAGAATTGAAGCTTTTTATGAAGCATGTGTATCAGTATTAGCTGGCAGCATACGGGAAACACAGTCTTACGAGTTCCCAGCTGTATCTTGTGTAGGAATAAAAAAGAAAGAGCATAAACGTTAATGAAATCCTACACCAGAATTATTTGAACAACTAAACCAAGAATAAACCACAGTAACCAAAGAGCAACACAGTAAAAAGTTGTGTCATATTATATCAAATAGAAATATGACAATGAAAGAGGTACAAGTAGTCATTAAATTGAAAGTGCGCAAGGCTCAATCTGACCTGCTGATATCATAAACCAGGTACCTTACACCTAGCAGTTTATACGCCAAGTAAAATGACAGTTATGGTTTAAACATTTTAGGAAAATGCCTAGTCTTGATTTTAAACCTGCAGAACAAACAATCAACACTTCCCAAGACCATATTTCCCGGTTTAGTTATCCTTACTCTTAATAATTCCTACTTAATTTTCAGCTGGAATATGTCTAGTTTTGGCTTCCAGCTGTTGACTCTCATTGTGCAGTTCCCTGCTAGATTAAAGAGCTGTGTGGTACATGGTAACTTCTTCCCATGAAAACACTTATCCATATTAATCAAATTATATATCAATCATCTTTGGGATAAAACAAACGGCATTGAGCTCTCTGTCTTTCATTCTGACATTATCTTCAGCCCTCATACTGTTTCTGTGGATCTCTACTGTGTTCTCAATCTTTCAGCATGCTTCTTTAAATGTTTTTTCATCTCATTTTAGCTGTCTAAAAGCTGGGCATCTAGCCTAGGCAAGACTGCAAGGTCCCTCTATGGTCCACAGAGTACAGAAGACAGCTCTAGAGAGTGATTGATTCATGTTAATCTCTTAGACACCTCTCTCAGGATCAAATAAGGATGGCTTGGATGCAAGCCTTTCTCTCCATGGACTACAGCAGGAATCTAGGCCACTCCGCTGGACCACGCACCTAGCTCTCAGAAAGCTGAATTTCAGTTAAATCAATTCAAATTAACATTCAATTCTGGTATCAGTTGTTTTCAGCATTCTAATATGTACCTCACCAGGACTGTGTATGGTAGTCAAGTCATCTTGCTGCTCTTGTCTATATGAACTTGCACATCTGTCCCTCTGCTGCATTGTAACAGAAAAGCTCATTTTGATTTCCTTCATACTCCATAACCTCTAGATCCTTTTAAAATACTGCTTCCCGATTGCAATTTCTCCTTTTGTAACCCATATTTGAACCTAACATCTCCTGGAAAAACAAAGATCATTCTGCAAGCTGTGTCATGATTCCCATGACAATTATCACAATCAAAATACTCTCATGTCTCAGCTGCACCTATTTGAACTTCTTGTTTTGGAGCCAGAATAAAACAATACCTAGCTTTACAGGTAAGCAACATCTTTTATACAAATGGAAAACCTGCTTTTGAGATGTAGTAACTCAACATAGTCCTCCATAACCAAGACCTAAAAACTCATGTAATTGTATTGATATTACCCTTCAAAACAGCTATAAATTATGGAAGCCCTAACTTCATTTTGAAATAGTACCGTTTTGTGATACAAAACTTGTTTCAGAAGGGAATTTGTGAACACGTCTCAGTTCTAAAATTTATGAGCTTGTAGACGGAGAAGTAACAGGTATTGTAGATACATTTATCCCTAGTTCTTTGAATTTTCAAGATCTCAGCATTGTTAAAGCAGCAAGGTGTTATGAAAAACTGTTGTGATACGAATCAAGGGAAACCTTACCATAACAGCTTAGAGCTGATATAAAAAGACTAACTATGAAATACAGCGGCTGAACTAGATCTTTGAAATAGTGGCCTTATGAGCAGTCCATTCTGAGCCACCTTCAACACATTTCAATCATTCTAAGACTGTAAAGGAAGCTTGTTTTAACTGCTTTTATGTGTTACATTGGAGAACACAAAGAATTGTTCTGAAATCAGAAAAAAAAGTCAAAACAAATATGGCTTTTATGTGTTGTGTATTAGGTGAAAATAAATCTGTATGTTTACTATGTTCTATACAAGAAAACTGAAGTGTTAAAAAAAAAAAGAGAGAGAGAGAGATACATGGCTGCACCTAGAAGCACACTTCTGCTTTGCTAATCCTCAGTTACAGAGGGTATTTCTTTAAGAAGAGTTGCAGAAGAGGATGAGGCTGCTGTACCTTCCCTGGAGAAGCTACCAAGCATGGAAAGCAAGCAAGGTTACCAACATACAGGAGGTGGCATGGGGGAAAACCACAGCTTGTGCAAATCTGGACTGTAGCAAGGAGCTGGGAGCAGCCAGGCAGGTTGGAAGAGACGTGCAGGACATGGGTAGTAGTGCTGAATGAAAAGTTGCTGAGATAGACGAAGCCAGGCACAGAAGCAAATACCTGCAAAGAGAAGGTGGGCAGGAGGAGAGCTGTACATACTTTCTGCTTCCTCCCGTTCTTCTTTCACTGTTATGCATTTTCTGAGTTTAAAAAAATACTGCAGTTTTTTGCTTTTAAATCAGATCATATGGGATTGCCAGAAGCTGTGTTTTAAATCTGCTGGTCTTCTGGGAGATGTTCACTCCAGTACAATATCTAAGCATTAGCACTGGGCAACTCATGGCTTAGTCACGCCACAGAAGCATCAGTGCAATACCTTAACCCATACATACCTCTGAAACAAGCTCTGGAAATGAGCCGAAGCCTTCAATATAGACGTTCTGAGCACAAAGACAAAAGACAACTGGCACATGTTCCTACTTCCTCCTTGCACAGTAAGATTAACTGGGTATCTACCTGGATCCGTCCCATTCCCCAGCCATATCACTCCAAATAACTCCTGGCTTTGGTGAAAGGAAGGCAGCTCTGCTCACTAACGTGGTTTAGCTCATAGCCTTCAGAAGAGCAGCACCAGCACAACCAAGGAGCAGCACATGGGTAGGAATGGAGAAACAAGTGGCAGCAGGAACTCCAGAAACCATCTTCATAGGTGATGAAAAGATTGCAAAACCATGCCATGAAGTAGGACAATTTAGAGCATTTTGACAACCCTGGGCTAAATCTAAGGAGTTCAATAAAGCTCTTTCTTCCTAAAGTTCACAGATAATCACACTATTACTAAGCCTAAGCAAGAGAATTCATGTGCATGTAGTTCAGATAACATGAGTTCTTTCCTGTGATGAGACAATGAGAAAAAAATTATGTAAAACTGAAAAAGAAAAGCAATTTTTTAAAAATACAGTATTTAATCTGGAACTATAAATGCAAATGAGTAACCCTCATGAGTGGGTTACTGCGCCCTGCAATAACTAAGGCAGATCCACAGTAGTTTTGATGAGGCATCATCCCATTAGTCTCTCATAGTCACCTTGCCCCCAGCGTCAGAAAAAAAGACATTTATGTTCATAGGCCTCTCCAACAAAACCATAGTCTAAAAGTATTCCTCAACATCCATCCTGCAAAATAAGCAAATTCAGCAAAGAACTTAAGGTAGACAGGGAAATGCAATTTCTGCAAATGACAGAATTTTTACTAATTTATTCTATTGTTTGCAAGGTGGAAAAACAATGGATTCACAGTGCAACTGAATTAAATAATATCTTTTTTTTTTTTTTTGCTGTTTTTTAAAGGAAAACAACAATTTCAAGTTAAAAAACTTGGGAGTTTCTCTAAAATCCAAATACAAAAAAAGAACAAATTGATAGAAAATTAGGTATATATTTCTTTCTCCATTGGCCAATGATCATGGGAGAGATAGTCTCCTTAGGGGAAGAAGCATAAAGCTGCAGTAACTCTGAGTGATCCAAGAAATCCATTAATGTCCTCCCAAAGAAATTCACGTCAACCTCTACTGCGGATATTGCTGCAATGCTGAGCAAGGAGTGGGAAGAGAATATGGACTCTCACTGTGGAGTTCTAAAGGTGGATGTGATAAATCCTCCAAAGAGACAGTGATTACAGGTTTACTGTTTTAATATTAAAAAAAAAGCAAGCTGAAACATGTTTATTATGCTGTGGCAGTGCAGCTCCTGGCAAGGTGCCTTTCTGGGACAGAAGACCTGGAATCACCTGGTTCAGTAAAATGAAAACATGTCTTGTATTTGGCAAAAAAGATGCTAATTGCCTTCAGAAAACACTTTTTCTTGCCTCCTTTCATCCACAAAGCCCTATTGGAAAGTGAATGAAGAATGACAGATTTAAATCTGTCTAAAGTCTATTATCCACTACATTAACTCTTATCAAGTTATTAAAACAAACTCTTCATAAAGGTGCTGTATTTCTACTAAGGCTGTAAAGAGAGACAAAGTGAAATCCTCCAACCTCCTTCATCAAATTAAGCATCAACAAAGCAGTATTTCATAGTGCACAGGTATGCCTGTGCTTATTTTAGCAGCAGTCTCCCTCTTGTCCATAATCATCTTCTTTAAACTAAAATAATGATGTTCCAGCCACACAGAGTAAAGATTTGCTAAGGCTTCTTTTGTCTATTTTTAAGTTGCAATCTTTGCTGTCTGCTTTGCATTTCATTGTAGGTTATTATGGCATGGGAGTGAAACTTATCAGTTGTCAACCTCATGGTGTCAGCAGCCTGGAAATGCTTGTGCTCCTAACTTGCAATTACTCACATGGCAGTGTGAGATCTGAACAAGCACAGGCATCTTCGCAAAGACTTCAGAACTTCATTTGCAGCTCCCAGTACATGCTATTAATGACAAGTTACAAATCATGGAAGGAAACACTTTTCCAAATGCAGGCATTCAGCCCAGCAGATTACCATTCGCCTTACTATAGCTCCAATCAAGGAACTTGGGGATGTGCTGATTTACATGGGACTCGACTGGCATTGCCAAGGCACCAGGTGGTACTTGGCCAATCAATAAATCAAAATGTGATTTTCAGAGAAGAAATGTGGTGCTGTATTAGTGCTCATATGTGATATCTGTATGCAAATGTATCAGAGATTTCTGCCTCTAATGACTAACTGCCAAGTCACTCAACTGTAACTCAGACTGTCACTTTTTTCTCACGAGGTGAAGGTTTTATTCCTCACATGTGAAGTGTTATGGGGGGGGGGGGGGGGGGNCAAATGTATTGACAAAAAGAGGTATTAGCATGTCTTCTGTTGACAGAAAACTTGCAAGAGATTTGCTGTTGTATGCAATATTTTTATACTTTGCTCACTCACTGGTTCTACAGTCTGTGACAAACCTTGTTATATTGGCCTGGTTTTACATCTTTTTTCTTTTTGCAGTTAGGCAATAGAAACACTAAATAACAAGAACCTTACCGTTGATAATTCGACGGAAAATACTGGCATTAACAAAGGAGAAATTCACTTTCCTATATTTTTATCTTATTGTCATAAGTTTCTATGGCAGCAAGGAAAATTATGTGTGGTTAAATAAACACTCCTTTTTAGATGAGCATAAATTATTTCAGTTCATGCAACTTTAAAAGAATAATATCCGCTATTAACCTAAACCATATTATTCCTTCTAAAATTTGAGAAACTTTTCCTCAAAAAACTTACTTCTTGGTAGTCATTACTTTGTTATCATATACACAATGTTATAGACATTGCAGTTATCTATCTCCCAGTGGAGATAACCATTTAAAAAAAAAAACTGTCAGGGATGATATAACTTGTAAAGAATTTTTTTTAATTCTTGTTCCTTTGATTACTGATTACACAGTCAAGCATTGTAAAATTTGTCATCCATAATCAAATTACAGTAATTATGAATATTATGAATATTAACTGTCTCCAAGTATTCAAATGTCTATTCTGAGTTCATGAAGTATACCAGGTCCTTAGACTGTTTATTTTAATCTTTGTTTTGTCATGAGCACCTGAGGATCATGCAACAGAAAATAAGCTTTGAGATATTTCTTGATGTAACTTCTACAGTCGTATCCTTTCTCCTCTGGAAAAAAAATAATGGTTGAAGAACAATTGTTTTTACTTTCCTGACTATTCACAAGCAGGGGCTAGACTTGAAAGTGTTGTGGAAAATCCACAACAGTCTCAAAGCAAGATTCAAGTCTGAGGACACCTGATGGTCATCCCAGGGGAAAAGGCTGCCCAGTTCCAGCCAGAAACTCAGTCCACAATACTGCACATGCAGCATTACAAAAGTTAATTCCAAAGAGTGAGCTCGTCTTGGTAATTCTGTCTCTTATTGATAATCACATAAGACTTGGACAGTCGTCTGCACATTCTTGGCTAAGAATCCCCTTCTCAACATTCACAATTTAGGAACATATGGGCTCCCTTGTCAGCTTACACTCATGCTCATCTGCTCAGATGGCATGGAGTCTGCCCACAAGTCAGTCAGATGGTTGCTCTAGGGTACACGTGGCATGCAATAACAGGTTTAGATGAGCAGCCTGCACAATACTGAAAATGCCTTTTCTGCTGCAGGATGCCTCTTATCTGTACCATTAGTCAAGCATTGGCACCACATGCCTCCTTACACTTGATCAAAGCTGTATAAATGCATTTGCCAGAAAGAAAAAAAAAAAAAAAAAAAGCTGTCAGCTGACCACTCTCTTTGATTGTAGGAAACAGGGTTGTCTGAGTAACAGAAACACAAAAAGCACACTTACTCAATAAGCACAGCAGTCTTGGCTAATCATGCAAACTCAATGCACAAAGTGACCCAGAGGAATATGTAGGATCACAACTAATATGGTGAAGATTATAGCACAGACCTAATATATACCTACAAACATCATTTAATGTTTGCTTTCATCTTTCACCGTTGCTGGAAAAAATGTGGGGAACAGATGTAAATGACAGCAACAAAGATCTTACAGGCATGACCAGTCCCCCAACGATGCTATGTCAGCCTCACAGCACAGTAGCACCCAGGATGAAGGAATGTGCATTTCTTGTAATGAGTTGTGATTTGTTTTCAGATTTTGCAGTAGTTCCTCCCTAGAAATACCCTTCAGGCACATTAGTGATTGACAGGGTCACACACTGAGTTTAACTTGGGTGGCCCAGGGCATCTAAGAAAGAGCTTCAGTTGTGACCAGACTGGTAGATGAGGGAAGGGCTGTTGATGTGGTCTACTTAGATTTCAGTAAAGCCTTTGACACGGTCTCCCACAGTATTCTCCTGGGGAAACTGTCTGCCCATGGCCTAGACAGGTATACTCTTCTCTGGGTAAAGAACTGGCTGGAGGGCCAAGCCCAGAGGGTTGTGGGTAATGGAGTTAAGTCCAGCTGGCGTCCCGTTACAAGTGGTGTCCCCCAGGGGTCAGTACTGGGGCCTATCTTGTTTAATGTCTTTATTGACGACCTAGATGAGGGGACCCTCAGTAAGTTTGCAGACAACACCAAGTTGGGAGGTAGTATCGATCTGCCTGAGGGTTGGATGGCCCTTCAGAGGGATCTGGATAGGCTGGACTGCTGGGCTGAGGCGAACAGGATGAGGTTTAACAAGGCCAAGTGACAGGTCCTGCACTTTGGCCACAATAACCCCATGCAACGCTATAGGCTTGGGGCTGAGTGGCTAGAAGACAGTGATGAGGAAAGGGACCTGGGAGTGTTGATCGATGCAAGGCTGAACATGAGCCGGCAGTGTGCTCAGGTGGCCAAGAAGGCCAATGGCATCCTGGCCTGTATTAGAAACAGTGTGGCCAGCAGGAGCAGGGAGGTGATCATCCCCCTGTACTCAGCTTTGGTGAGGCCGCACCTCGAGTACTGTGTTCAGTTTTGGGCCCCTCACTACAAGAAAGACATCGACGCCCTGGAACGTGTCCAGAGAAGGGCAACGAAACTGGTGAGGGGTATGGAACACAAGTCTTATGAGGAGCGGCTGAGGGAGCTGGGATTGTTTAGTCTGGAGAAGAGGAGGCTCAGGGGAGACCTCATTGCACTCTACAACTTCCTGAAGGGAGGTTGTGATGAGGAGGGGGTCGGCCTCTTCTTCCACATAACTAATGATAGGACTCGAGGAAATGGCCGCAAGTTGCGCCTGGGGAAATTCAGATTAGATATCAGGAAAAACTTTTTCTCTCAGAGAGTGGTCAGGCACTGGAACGGCCTGAGCAGGGAGGTGGTGGAGTCACCGACCCTTGCGGTTTTTAAGAAGCGCCTGGACAAGGTGCTACAAGATATGGTTTAGTAGCTTAGTGGGTAGTATTGGTGATAGGATGACGGTTGGACTAGATGATATTGAAGGTCCTTTCCAACCTTATGTTTCTGTGATTCTGTGATCTTCCAGGCTATTGGACACAAAGTTAGTTTTTAACATCTATGTAGTAGCATCCCCTTGATGAAAAGCCCTTCTACCTCCAATGAGAAGATCTGGTGAACGGAAAGGGAAAATAGATGAAGAAACAATTTGGTATATAGCAATTCAGCATCCCATCAGATTGTATCAGAAAGTATTTATAGCGCAGACTACCATATGCATACATCACAACTGCATTTCTGGGAATGAAGCTGTATATTTGTATGTTAACAGAGACTGGTCCTGGCAGGAGTAGGAGAAACTTGTCAGCCTTTGCTATAGCTGTTACTCTTTCATTTAATTTAAATAGGTAGCTGACAAGGAACACTTTTCTACCAGATAAAAAAATCATAATAATAATTGCTAAAATTTTCCACTAGTATTTTCACAAATTAAAACAGCTTTTTCAGGTGTTACTTTTCTGAATAATATTAAAATTCTTCTCCAAGTACATGCAAAATCATGACAAATGTTTGTTAATCCCACAGGCTGGCATGTTCTAGCAAGGGTCACCATGCAGGCTGGAATCTGAGCTGCAGATGACAAACTCTTCTCAATTCATTCCCATTCTGAAGTGTTTACCTGAACTACTTTAGGGATGCCTTGTAGTAATTAATTTACTCACACACACACACACACAAAAAAAGTTGAGCTTGCACAATTAAGTCACCAAAAAAATGGATTAAACTGGTAGTTAAATTGTTTGAAATGTCTAAACAGAAATCCTCTAAAATGCAGCCTTTCAGTCCTGTTTCTGTAGAGATTAAACTAGGAAACAGATGAACCTCTTAATGAAAGTAAACCCGCAAATAAGAACAAATACAAAGAAAATAATTCATCAGTAAGCAGTGGTGATATATCCAAGTCTAATACAGTTAACACTATTCAAATAGCATAAAGCATTTCAATCAAACATTTGTCTAAATTCTTTAGGTAATTCACACTGCCACCTCTGCTTCCTTGAACTCCTGAGTAGCAAAGCTTTATATGTAAGTGTAGTAGGAAGTGAACTGCAAAACCTGTTCTATGATCATAAACGATGTCATGGTTTTGGCTGGGACAGAGTTTATTTTCTTCACAGACGTTCACACAACGCTGTGTTTTGGATATTTGATGAAAATAGTGGTGATGTTTTTAGTTGTTGCAGAGCAGTGCTTGCACAGAGCCAAGGACTTTTTTGCTTCTTGTGCTGCCCTGCCAGCGAGGGGGCTGGGGGTGCACAAGGAGCTGGGAGGGGACACAGCCAGGGCAGCTGACGCTAACTGACCAAAGAGATATTCCGTACCATGTGGTGTCATGCTCAACCATAAAAGCTGGGGTAAAGAAGGAGGAAGGGGAGGACGTTCGGGGTCATGGCATTTGTCTTCCCAAGAAACCGTTACGCGTGATGAGCCCTGCTTTCTTGGGAGTGGCTGAACACCTGCCTGCCCATGGGAAGCAGTTAATGAATTCCTTGTTTTGCTGTGCTTGCGCACACAGCTTTTGCTTTACCTAGTAACCTGTCTTTATCTCAATCCATGAGTTCTCACACTGTTACCTTTCTGATTCTCTCCCCATCCCACCTGGGGAGATTGATCAAGTGGCTGTGTGGCACTTAGCTGCCTGCCAGTGCTAAACCACAACAAATGAAAACCAATTTTAAAATCTGTTCATAAAGTAAAATAAAGAATATCTTTAAAGAAATTACTAAAATATTGCAGAAAAGTACCCATGCATAACATGGTATTTATTAACTTCTCTTTGTGCTATTCTGAGCTAATTTTCCTGTGTGATCACTGTTTTTCCTAGCAAATAAGGAAAGCAACAAGCGACTGCCATAGTACTTGTCATCAGAAATAGAGGTTAACACGATGTTTTCTCAATAGTAAGTTGAAAATAAATCCTACAGATTTATGTAGGTTTGTTCCTCAGATGTAGATAGTCATATCAGACTAAAGTATAAGGGGAATTCTTCAGTGAAAATAGTGTTCATTTTACCTTGTGCCTCCTTTCTACCACTTCAAGTACTTGTCTTCAAGAGCAGAGGAAATTATAGCACTATTAAATGCATGAAAAATACAGATCACTAGATTTGGCCTTGGACATAAGGCATCTGTAGAACAATGACAAATGCATTTGCTTCCATCATTTAAGTCCTGGAGAAAGAAAGAAAGAAAGAAAGAAAGAAAGAAAGAAAGAAAGAAAGAAAGAAAGAAAGAAAGAAAGAAAGAAAGAAAGAAAGAAAGAAAGAAAGAAAGAAAGAAAGAAAGAAAGAAAGAAAGAAAAGAAAGAAAGAAAGAAAGAAAAAGAAAGAAAGAAAGAAAGAAGTCCTTACTTTTCATAGGAAAAGAAAATAAAAAAGTAAAACCCTTACTTTTCAAACATAGACCCAATAGCAAATTCTCAAGCCACTGGGCTTTACCTCCTATCATTACCTAGGAGAATATATAAAGACACCAATCCTGAACGGGGTGTCATACAATTGACTGTGATCCAATACATACTCTGGGACAAAAGCCATACTTTAAAACAAGAATATGGGGACATACATAAGTGAAACTGACATCAACAAAGCAGAACTTCTCCAAACAGTGGACAAAGTTGTGGTTGTGGGTTCCCTACTGAATGCCCAACTTTAATAAATTCTAAGTGCACTTTTCTGCATTACTATATTATGAAAAAAAAAAAAAAAAGGGTATTTTCACATTCTAAAGAGATCCCATTAGGAGAATTACTTTTTTGGACATTCAAGCATGAATACCACAGGTCTCATACAGGCAGATCCTGGAATACTTCTCCTGTTTGTTTAAAATAATTATTGTGTGCAAAGCTTAGGTTTTCCTCTTGCGAACAAACAAATCCAGTAACAAAAAGGATTATCTGTAGTTTTTCCTGCAGAATAGCACTAAAAACTGAGTTTTTAAGCAAAATCCTAAAAATGTGTTGACCATTAAGTTTATCCATTCTTCCCTTGACCCTTGATGAAGCAGACATAAAAGGGAAATAATTAAATCTCTATTTACCACTCAATGTTACAGTTAGACTGTTAACTGCGACAAACACAACATCCTGTACTATTTAGGTCATTGTACTGTTCTGTTGTTGTAATACCTGAGCATTAAGTCTACCTAGTCATTGACTTTTAGAATAGCAGCAAGTTATACTGAAGAAAAGAGATGAGAAATTGGAAGAGAAAGTTTCCTGGTTGCAGTATTCCAGTGATAAAGTCTACCAGATAAATTAGTCTGGATTTGATGAAGTAAGATCTGTTTGAGTGATTTTAGTAAATGGAAGAGTTTCAGTTGCTGTTCAAGATGAGTAAAAAGTTCTATGTTTGATTAAAGAGCGGTGCAAAAGAAAGTACCAGGACTACTACAGAAAGAAGCTACTCAGAAAGAAACAATGTAGAAAGGGGAAAAGGTGTTAGGAAAGGTGTAGATTTTCAGTTTAGTTTCTGGAATCAAGGTTGGTGAAATCCAGCCCTAATCTGCAGTCCCATCTCAGGATACCCTAAACGGTGGAGTAGCAGAAGAAAACATATCTGTATTTTCCAAAAATAGCCTCTTTGGTTTATATTTCTCTCGTGGGTTCAAGTTTCTTTTCTGATTAAAAAAAGGCTTTCTAAGAACTTCACATGGGATGCAAAACAGGAGCAAAAGAAATTCAAATCAAAGTGCTCAGAACATTATGCTCATTATAACAAGCTCAATTCCACACTCTGTTAGGTGAATACTACTGCTGGATTTCAAGTTACAGACCTTGTTAGATTATTAGTTTATTCTGTTGTTTGTTTGTTTGTTTTCAGGTAAGACCACCTACATGTAATCTGAGTATAATACATACGCTTATTGTGTGTGTGTATATATATAATGCTTAAGCATTTGTTACACATAGCATAGAAAATCCACACAGGTTTCAAACAATGAACTTCATCAAACTTGATGCAATATGTTCACTGTTGATAACTGCTATTTTACAGGCCCAGATAAAGTCTAAAGGAGAAATGTTTACTTCAGCTAAAAAGGAGGATCTCTATGATATGCATGGTGACTCCCTGATCTTTCAGCAGACCATACTTTTCATAGCATGGTCTTCACTTCATAGTGCATCAGTGGTCCAGCAGCTCAGGATGTACAGCCAACTGGCACCAGCACCTGTGAAGTAAGGTGAGCATAAAGTTCCACATATATATAAATAACTAAACAGAAGGATGAGGAGCAGAGAATGATGATTAGTGGTAAAATTACTCTTAATGCTGGACACTATTCAAAATATTTTAGCCATTGTTCTCAATCCAAAACTCAGAGCATTTAAAGATGCCAGCTCTCCCAGATGCAATCTGTGAGTAAAACAGATGGGCAACAGAGACATAATAGACTGTTTTACTGAAGTCAGATCAGTAGTGCTTACCCAATCCAAAAAGCAGACAGGACCTCCCCCCTCCCCCATCTCTACAGAAGAAAAGCAATGCATGAAGAAATACTATTTTTAGATAGCACTTGCTCTGGGATATATCTAACAATTCCATCTAAATATATGTTACCAGGACAGTACAAAGACGAATATTGGGATGCAGTACAGGGACAGAGAAATTAGGCATGCAGGTGTGCTTCTGAGCCAAACTCTGGATAAGCTGTGAAATAGTCTTTGAGAAAAAATGGCGAAAACTCTGTTGGTCAGGTCAGTTAGAAGTGGACTGCAGAGAACTCTAGACATGTGCTAAGGATTGATTCTACATTCATGGGAACAGAAACTAGAACAAATGACCTTGTAAAATGGCAATACAATAAGCTATCTTCTAATCAGTGTGTATATACTGTTTTATTTTCTGTGTAATTCCGTACACCAAAAACTGACGCTTTCACTGTAAGGCCACAGTCCTCCAGGGCTCTGTCTTTCCCTTGAAACTTGAAGAAAAGGAGTTAAAATTCAAGTGAAAGTACTAGATGCATAATACCAACCTACAGGAAGATGGGTGACTGCTGAGGAACTCAGTAAAATACGCAAAAATTGTCCTCCAGTACTTTCTGGCTAACGGAGTCTGTCCCATCACTAATAGGAAAATGGAGTGAAGCTGCAGGGCTAGGGATGTAAACCCACCCAGAGCCTGCACAGCAGATATTGAAAAGCTAAAACACTGTAATGGAGGGGCAACCTGGGGCTGCCAGGTACTGAGTCCTCATGAAACAAAAGAAATCATTCAATTCACATACAATTGGGATTGCTGCAGACTAGAACTGATTATGCAGACCTGACAGCAAAGTTACTCAGCCCAGAAACTGTGCATCCCACAGAACAATATCTTGTGAATAGGATCTTGTGTCAAGGTTTGTGATTAGTATTCTGTTAGGGATTGATTTGATTATTCCAACTATAAGAGTTAACTTACACATGAACTTTAAAAAATGAAACCACTTGGGAAATCCCTTGCACTGCCACAGTAATTCTGTCTTAACACATTCAATACATGACATTAATTTATTTAAAATTATATTATTTATCCTCATGTATATAACAGAAGAAGCCTTCTGCAAAAGCAGAGCTGACAGACAAGGGAAGGTCTTTCTATCACACTCAGAGTTTAAAAGCATTTGTCCTTGAATTCAACAGGGGATGGTGATGCTCTAAGTTGAACAGAGATGTGTGCAAATGCCCACATCAATAAAGAGGGTTCGTACACTGTTAAACACAATCCTTGGAGGTAAGCTAATTAGTAAACTAGAGAGTTTTAAAACTCTCAAGTGCAATCTTTGAAATGAAAAAAAGCTATCTACTAATGAAGTCCCCTGTGGGTTAACAGTCTAGATTTTGGAGCACACATACCGTTATAGCTGAATTTCAACTACACTGATACACAGACAGCAATAAGAAAAATTGTATTTAAGGACAGAAAAAAAGGAAGGGTACATTTCTAATATACCCAGTGACCAATATCTCTCTGTACAATTATTAGTGTTTAAACTCTAAGGTGAAGAAGAGCAATATAAAAGTTCTGCCACTGAAAGGGAAGCGGCAAACAAGATACACGTTTATGGATGATTTGTTTCAAGTAATATCTGAGAAGTCTCTCATACAAAATGTAACAAAATTTATCTTTATGAAAGCGGTATAAGTATATACCTTCAGTGTATTGCACAGAAGCAGATATGGCCTCTCCTTTTTGGACTTCATAATTTCTGTAAAAAGGCTATTTTTGCTGATCTGTTTAGCATAAAGTATTCAAGCTTAAATCTAAACCTGGATTAGAATTTTAAATGTCATAAAAAAATAATAATAATAAGCATAGTAAATATCCAAACTGTAGCTCTGCATAAATTTCATAATTGGTTTAATCCTGACAATAAAAGAAGGATTGTACCTGAAACAATGTTACTCATTCCTTATTAGGAAAACATGACTTATTACATTGCAACCAAGAAGCTGGCTATATGATCCACATTATTTAATAAACATGATACTTTCATATGGTACTGTGATTTCTCCTTTCTCTTTCTCTGCAAAGCCTGGAAATTACACCATAGTTGCTTTGGGGAATAATTGAAACAAATCAAGCTTTGAAGTTACCAACTTCCTTGAACTTGCCACAAGTTAGAAACACAGGAAAAAAGAATGTAGCAGGAATCTGGAATGAAAACAGCAGAAGTTGTTTCTTATTCTCCAGGAATAATATCAGGACTTCCTAAAGCTGCCATCAAAAAGGCCGGGGTAGTCAGGAAAAAGGAAAAAGGGATGCAGAGTGCAGCACCCCAAAAGTGGCTGTCTGATAAACAGCAGGATTAATATGACTGGGAATGTGTATGAGGAAAGAATTATATTCCTCCTCTCTTACTTACAAAGAACATTCAAAACACACATACTTCACACTACCTTCGTCCTCTGAGTTAAAGGTTGATAACTTTTTACCCACAACTTCGTAGGAGAAGCTGGAAAAAAGCACTCCCAGACTATGTTAGAGAGCATCACATAACTGTAACAGAAAAGCCGGCAGAGAAAACCTGGCTTCCAAGTTCTGTGGGCAATTTTATTTTTCATGTCATTATTCCTCATTTAAATTGAGCTTGAAGTTTCTAATTTTGTTCAGTTTTGGTAGCAACACAATTTTTCTTTTTGAAGTAAGTTAAACTTGCCTAGCTGACACGTCTGTTCTTTTATTTGCCAGATGGGACTAGCTTCAAAGGAGCATTTATGTTTATTCAATCTCCATCTTTCGGCAGTTTTACTGGTATTTAGTGAATACTTTAATCTAGGGATACAGAAAACACATTTTGGGATGTGTTAAAGTCATCTGGGAAGAGAGGAAAGTGGCTGATATTAAATTTCTCACAGAACAGAAGGGTTTCATAGCAAACTATTCAAAAATGTATATTGCTGATATAAACCAAAAGTAGAGATGTTGCATGGTCACTACAAATATTGTCATCAATAGAGAAAAGATCGGTTTAGTTGGACATTTTGATCTCCCTGTAGCTTGGTTAATTGTTTGTGATGCCTTTGGAGGACATAAGACTCATTCTTACCGAGCTTTTCTGTTAGTCAATCACACTTACACTTCTCAGAGAGCTCACAGAGCTATTTATTAGCTGTTTACTAGATGCTGGCTCAAAACAGACTTTCTCCTAGGTGGCTTCTGAATTATTTGCTGCCTGTAGTGTTGCAACTAATCCTATTATTTTCCTTCCAGAACATTTGAAAAAAACACTATTTTGTAACTGCAAAGTGTACCTGCAAAAGTGTTAAGCTGTATGCAACAAATGCACAGCTGCATTAAAGAGTTACCCAGGGTACACTTTTTTGTACTAATGCAGTCAAGAGAAAAAAAGAGGTAAAAATCAAGTTTTGCATATGCAAAAAGAGGTTGCAAACCGTATCTGCTGTGCTAGAGAAGAAAACTTGTCCCCAAGGTAGATAAACTGAAGGGACCTCCTTATTCATACTGTCTTCTTATAGGTTTATTTCAAATTGTCTCAGTATTGTTTTTTCTGATACACAGCAGTGTAAAGAGATGACTGTCAGGTTACAAATGCCTGGAGGCCAGGAAAGGCGAGGGCAGGAAGACTGACATTTTTTGTATTCCTGTTCTACGTTCAGGAAAAAAAAAGAAAAAAAGAAAAAGTAAAAATGACTGTATTGCTCAGAAGAAAGTCAACTTTATCCAGCATCCTGTCTGACAGTGGTCAATGACTGATGTGTCAGAAACAAGAGGGCAATAAACATTATACACTCAGCTTCCAGAAATCTATGGCTTGAGGTCTTAGTAAGCCACTGTTTACATGTATGAGTTTAACAACTTGTGACTGATTCTGTGAATTTATTCAGTGGTTTTTAACCTGTTTCAGTAAGGATGGTTTTTTTGTTTGCTGTAAACTAGCTGCATTTGATTCTCTCTCATTCTTTTACAGTGAAAAAGAAGCTTGAATTCCCATTCAGCCATAGGTGTATCCTGGACCTATTCACCAACATAGCAATGAGTTTTATCTGATCTCCATTCCTTTCACATGCATTCCTTCCCGTCGCACAGCTGAGCACCAAGCTGACAACTGATGAACCTACACAAGGTGATTCCAGGATCTATTTTCTGAGGAGCAATAGCTAATTTTGAAACAATATTATTTTTTCTCATTAAGGTTGTTTCTCTCCCAAGCTTACTAATAGTGATCTGCCTTTGCCTATGAACTGTATCCCAAGCAAGGAAATATTACAAAGACAATTATTGTTACAAGTCTGTCATTTCATTGGAGAGGTCATAAAACTTGTTGCTCACTGGCTGGAAATATGCACCTACGATGTTTTCATGTATGTAAACTGTATTTCAGATAGCTGACATAGATGCAGAAGAGGCATTTGAAAAACAATGGTGTGCTAATGCACATCTTCATAAAGCCTGCAGGAATCCTAAAGAGCAGGATGGGGGAATAAGAGTTGCAAAAATTCCTGAGATAGGAAGGAGGGAACAGGGATTGAGCCAGAGGAGAGAAAAGAGAACAAAGTCCGCAAATGTGCTGGAAGACAGATGGGCCTTCCTCTTGGATTATTTGCTCTTATCTCATACTTTCATTGCCACTCAACACAAGGTCTGGGAGATTCTAGTCATTAGTTTTGTCAGTGAGGATATTTTAGAATGAAAAGGGGTTGTCCTGGTAATTTAACCGATACCTCATGGCATTTATGCCTCTTTAGGTACAGCTATTTCTCTATAGATACTTCAGAGATATAAACTTAACATCACATTAGAGAGAAGGAAACATGCAGCAATAGTGAGACAGCAATAGAGACATAAAGGCCTTTCTAGATCAATTATGCATTCAAGAAGATCAGGGGACAAAATAAACTAGAGAAATAATCTAGAGAATTCAGGCGTGATGTGTCTGTAGTGATTAGCAAACAAGGAATACATCTGTTCCCTCTGTTTTTTTAAACCCCTTGCATCTGTCTCCAACTGGATGTTTTTATTGAATTCAATGTCTGTTTTAAAAAAAAAAAAACAAACTCAAGTGGTTAGTTTTAAGAGGTTTCCCAGAATAGAAATGTCAAATGTAAACATCTACAGTATCTCCAGGCCTTATTTTATTTTGAACATTTGCACAGCACTCATGAGATTACATCCTGTCTAAAAGGAATTTTGAACTTTGCTATCATGTTTTTCATCTCCTGCCAAAGACTTCTTCGAAATTCACAGCTCATTAGAACCTCCTGACTGCTTAATAAACACAGCTTTGTATTATCACTATTATCACCTAATTAAAATATATCTCATTTCAGAACTTTATTGTATACCATAAAGCTTCTGCTGCAAGGTTATACAAAAATTACTATTCAGATTTCAGCTAATTTGTACCTCTATAAACTGTCAGAAGCCAAACCACATACAAGTAATATCAATTACTTATAAAAAAAATAAAGATCTTATCATTTTTAAGTTCAGCTTTACAGAAAGCACTTTGCAAGTGTTCACCTTTACTCCTACAACAAAGTGATAAGTCTGCTTTTAATACCTTGTGATATCTGTAAGGGTTTCTTGTGCAATTGGGGGTCACTTTTCTAATGTGAGATTTCTTTACTGTTACCTGTCAATTGCATGGGAAGACACAAAGAGGGTGATAGAAGTATCAAGCTTTTCTTTGTCAAAAGGAAAGCCCAAGCCAGCTTGGGAGCAGGGTACCTGGAAAGAGATGTAACCAGCTAACCTACATTCACAGTGTGTTCATCTGAATATTGCTGATTTTCACTTTTGTTTTGCTACTAAGGCTTGAACTGCTTCTGTCAATGTCACAAGGATAAATTCACAGCTCTGAGATGTCACTGCAAAGTTGTCTGTCTTAATGCAGGGGAGCTGCATGGCACAGCATGGATTCAACACGGTGCTCGGACGCATTGCAATGGCAGGACAGTCCTGTGCCGGACTGAAATCACTACATGACAAAGAAGATAAGGGGCCAGATCTACAAACAGATGCAATCACAGCTGTTCTCAGTAGTAAATGTGCACACTCCAGGTAGTCCTGCTGCTGCTGGAGTCTCCCATGAAAATTGGACAGGATCTTTTAGCTTCGAAAAAGATGGCAAGATCCCAGCACAGCCAAAGCATAAGAAGAGAGACTTTCCTCTACAACTAGTTCAACAAAGATCAAAATGTCATATTTAATTTGAATAGAAATTCACATAATTAACTATAAAAAGAAAAAAAGAAAAAAGAAAAAAGCAGCAATGGAAGGCAGAACAGAAGTAAGAGCAGTTTATACGCAATGCTTTTCCTGCAGGCAGCTGCTTGCTTTCATATCAGCTTAGGATCTTCCGAATTGCAAACAACTCTGATCCCCAGGAAAATCCTTTCTGCCCTCTCTGGAAGATCTGCACATGCCCTCCAGCCCTTGCTTCTCTCTCACAAGAGCAGACCCCAACCTCAGCTATGTCTGGTGCCAATGTCAAGCCTCACCAGTCCTCACCTGGGCAATGTGCCCAGGCCAGGACAGCCACCCTGCCACTCCAGCCACTCCTGCCACGACACTCTCCTCAAAGGGACAGCAGTGCACAACAGTAAAACCCAAAAGCTGCCCAACACAAGGGATAATGGAAGAAAGTAACAGAACAGGGAAAGGACTAAAGAGGAGCAACCAGGATCATCTAAGAGGTGCCATAAGATGAGAGAGGACAAATATGATGGAGGTGTATAAGCAATGAGTGCAATTGAGAAAGGTTCAGTCTTTTATCTTCTTTCCCAATGTAGGAATTAAAGGGCAATGAGTGGCAATAGTAAATGACTGATTCAAAATAGGTAGAGATGGCTTCTCACATATTGTGGATACTGTAAAGATTACTTGGATTCAAAAGGCACCAGAAAAAAAAAAATTCCTGAAGGAAAAAAAATCCATTGAGCAGCACTGAATATGTCAGCTTTTCTGAGCTGGGAACTGCAAAAATACACAGATCACTCGTTGCTTGGAGAATATTTGGATGAAATATCACTATATAAGTTTGTGTCTTTAATAATTTTCCCTATATTTCACCGACAGGATCATTGGTGATAATCGGAGACAGGAAACTAAGGTTTGACTCATTGAAGCCAGCCCCATGATCTTATGAAGAAAAGGAACTTTTGTTTATCTAACAGAATTTTTTTTAAAAAATGTCAGATATGAAGACTCAAAACCAGTAGACATTAGCCTAAATGTGAACAGGAGGCTGAGTCTCTGCTCAGAGATCTCCTTCATAGCTCTCTCTCTAAGGTAAGCACTGACGCTAGTAATTTATTTTATTATTATTTAGAAAGAGAGAGAGAGAGAGAGAGAGATCTGTAGCTTTTCATTACAGGCAATCACTGTGCTTTGGAATGAGAAAGTTGTATAACCATGGAGGAATGTGGAGGAATTTAAAAAGCTTGCATCTAGGGTCAGTGGTAGAGTGGGACAAGAGGGAATCAAGTTTAATGAATATTTAATTAATAATACAAAAGAGGAGAGAAGGAAGCCAAATAAGCAGGACAATATGACACTTTTATGGTATCTGGGATACTTAAGCTTAACACCCTGTGCCATGACAATCAACACACAAGCAAAGTAAAGGAACAAGAAAAGAAAGGTAGAGGAAACTGAGACACATTGGTCTTGGGAGGATCTTCTTCTCTCTGTTAGGAGATTAGAACTGATTGCATGTAGTTACGTATGCGTTTAATTTTCTTTGTAACAGAATGTACAAAGATGCAGAAATCTTTACATCAGCAAAGCAAAGACAATGGCACCTGCACATAACAGCATCGATAGCTCCAGGATAACAAATCCCTTCTTCAAACACAGTGGAACTTTTGATCTCAAGAGTAATTTTCATTTTCACAATATGTCTAAGAGATTTTTACTCTATATTTACATCCATCTTTGATAAATTGGGCCTCTTAAATAAGGTCCTTATTGTGCTTAACTATTCCCTTTCTTTTTTTCTCTTGGGCTCATTATGAGCATTTTCTTTCTACATCTCTCTCTGATTATACTTTAGATTCATAGATTCAGGTTGATAAATTTCTACATTTCTCCAATCCCTTGAGGAATTTCATTCCCAGATTGTAGCCTGGTCAGTTTACAAGTCCTTTACAGGCCAAAAAGGCCATAACTACTTCCCACAGGAAAATATGTAGCAACTGTCACTATTGAGTTCTGACTGAGAAATTTGAATATCAAGACTTAGCACCTGAAATACCGAAATACTTGAATAAATTCTTCTGAATGTTCACAAGCAATATTAATTTTATTCTAAGATCTCATATGCCAGTTATCAAGGAGTAGAAAATTGTTAAAAATGCTATTTAGCATTAGATCAGTTCCAAATTCCATGACATTTAACTTGGAACTCTCTTCTTACAGGATTTGGCCAGCTATTGGTTTTGCCCTGGGGAAGTCTTGTCTCTTTTTTTCATGCATACATTTAGACACTTTGTGATGTCAAGCAGTAGGCTGTCTTTGAAAGCTTTTTTCTTTAAACCTTTTCCTGGCTATCACTTTTTTGACTTTCCCATTTATTCTATTTATTCATTTCCTTTACTTTGGCATCGCGTCTACACCTTCTATCATTAGTATTTGCAAAGGTTTACTGCTGGAAAACATGCATGATTACTGGATTATGAAAAAAAAAAAAAAAAAAGCAAGCAGTGCATACAATTAAAATCCTCACCTGATATTATGAAATAACTAGATGAACTTTTCAAGTGCTGCTCACCACTTCATTACCTTGACAATTGCTGTGCTAGCCTAATTTTAAAAGGGACGAATCAAAATATGGGAAGCAATGTCAGCTCTTTAACAAAAGAGGCATGTTTAGCTGCCATTGCAATTCCCAAGGATGGCAGTAGTATAATACTGTGTTATCCTGCAATAGCGGCACTACTTCAGAAGGAACAACCTGGAGTACCTTACCTCAGCCCATGTAAAATTGCAGACTAAAGGTCCTTTGGATGTTACATTATAGGGAACAGTAAATACGGGTAATTAAAGGAAATCTCATGTTCACATTACCCAGCCTTTTAGGAACGGCAAGGCCTAAAACTGTCATACTATATAAGTCATGGGTTCTGCAACTCTTAATTTTAAAATTATGTATGATGTTCCTGTCAAAACACGTTCCTCTATAACCTGAATTATTATTGTTAGCTCAGGGAGAAACATGATGTTTAACTCATAGGAAGAAAGCAAATGGGAAATTTAGACTTCCTTTTAGCAGTAAATAACATTAAAAGAAGTGGCATAGAACACATTTCAACAGTCAGCCACAGGCTAAATAAGTGGGAAACAAAGCTCAACGAAGCAATACAGTGGATTGATTCATTAGGTTTGCATACCATCAGAGCTTGCTTTACACCCCATCTTCAGTTAGAAGTAAAAATAAAAGCAGTCACCTCAACTTTAGCCTTCCTATAATAAAATAAAAATAAAAATAAAAAAATAAAAAACAGTTATGTTCTTATATGGAGACAGTGGCAAAGATCACAGGCAGCTACACTGAGATGACAACAGGAAACTGAGGTAGCAATGTTTTCAGGTGCAAGTGTAACAATAGGAGGTTAAAGCAGTAATTTTCAAGGAAACAGAGATACATACAGTTGGAAACAACTGGAAAGTAGTAAGCCCCACCCCTGTGGCATGGAGAAGACACACTATTTTGTAGCATCTCCATAACAAGGTATACTTTCTCGTGACCAAGTTCTATACAGTACAGCTGAAGTGGGGAGATTCATACGCTTTTTTTCTAAATGGCTGCAGCTCTACATTTTGTCAAACTCACACTTTAAGGAATATAGCATTTACAGTAAAAATATTTTTAAAATCTAGGAATCTGCTGAAACAGAGTATTGTTAGGTCTGACTGAAGATGCAACTCCATCTCATACATCCTGTCTCCTAACAGAGTATCTACTCACGTAGAATGGGAGATCCAGTTGCTTCATACCAAAGCTTGAGAGTGTTTTCTAGATTCTGCCTTTCTTTTTCCATTTCTAACATTAAAGCATAACAAAGACAACATACCTACGATTTTATTACATTAATATCTAATTCTGCACTACTTCTCTGTTTCCAGTATTTTTGTTCTGCTTGGCTCCCAGAGAAATCTCTGTTAAAACCATTACTGACTGTTTGATTATTGTTATTTCAGCTTTTTTCCCCAGTATTCTAACCCTATCACAAGTTTTGTAGATATCACGATTAACTATTTGATTGCCAATGAAAAACAATTCCTTAAATGATAAGCAAAATAACTCAGTAAACACCTTTCATATGCTAAACTAACTGAACTGCGTTGGATGAAAAAAGAGCTACTAATTCACTGAGACTTATAGCTTCTATTCAGAACCTGCTGTTCACCAGGGTTTTGTTTTGTTTTGTTTTGTTTTGTTTTGTTTTGACAGGAAGAGCTAATTAGGGCAGCTGTGAAGGCCTCTTTCTATTACTAGTGTTAAACATTCTCACCTCAAGATCAGTAAAAAGAACAGATGTATTTGAGAACTTCAGTCAGCACAAATCACAGCCCTTTCTGCTGCTGGGCTTGAATGGGAAGCACTTATCACCTGGTAGAAACTGAAAAGATGCAGGAAACAAGCAATGTTGGTTTGGACAGAAAAAAAGTTAAAAAAAAAAGTTCTTTCCCCCAAAGAAATGTGGGAATCGGGAATCTACCTTTTTTTTTTCACAGCTTCCTTCACGTGGGGAAGGAAATGTTTGAAAGAGACAGCGCTGGAAACAGAAACAAACATCCTTATTTTAAAAGGCTTGCAAAGTTGGAGAATAATACCAGAGCCAAATCCCTGCTGCCTGCATTAAGAATCAAGTGAAAAGCCTGCTTGTTCCTGCCAATTAAAATTTGTGGTTTTGTTTTGTAACCCTAACAGAGTCACTTCCATAGATATTTTATAATGTTTTGCTACCTCTGGGTCTCCAAGGAAAAGGAAACTAAACACCTCACCTTCATTAGGTGCAAAATTTATCGCAACTATTCCACATATTTAAAATGTGTCTGGGTCCCTTAAGAGCATTTTTAAAGGGGAGAGAAAAAAAAAATTCTATGAGTGGACAAAATCCTCGGGACAACAATTTAAAAGGTTTATTAAATGCACATGAAACAATTTCTTGGATGCATTGGCTACGAAGGATACATTAATTCCTGAACGATCCTCCAGGAGGTTCCCGCGACTTTGTATGAGAAGGAACATATGCTCCTTTCATTTTTTTTAATGCAATTTCATACTGCTTTCCTACATGTGCAGTGTAGGAAAGTGCAGTAGAGTGAGACTACCAAGACTGCTCCTCCTTTTGTTTTTGGGATTCCATTGCTATTGTGTTTGTATGACTACACTTCCCATCTGAAGACAAAAAGAAAAGAGAAAAAGCATATAACAAAAATAAAAAAGTTGTAAGACATGTACATCTGCAGTACTTTTTAAACATTTTGTTTAAAATGTTTAGAAACATTTAAACAATTTTTAAAGATTATACAAAAATGTGTAACTCAAAAAAAAACCACTCAGTTGGAAGAAACAACATTTAGATAAAACAGCAAGCCAAGAATAGCCAGTTGAACCATAAAGTCACAACATATTCTGTTAAGTGAATTAAGGAACAGCAATATATTTTTTTATGTCTGTTGGCAATACATGAAATATTTCTGGTTAGAGCTGCAAAATACACTTACAGGTACCAACCTTGTATGTATTAGGAAAATGAATATTAAGAACAGGACATCACCTCATTTCAGCTCTAAGCTGCTATTAGCAGGACCCTGGGATATGCATAAGAATGAATATATTATTTAAATTGATATATTTTTCCAGAAAGGTTTTGAAAGTATGCTGCATATGTCCAATTACATCACAAGCATAACTTTCAGTTTTATTACATCTATCTTAAAATGTGCCAGAACACTTCTTGTAGGCATATTTACAATGTACATTCCCAGACAAACATCATTTATCCAGTTATAGCACACATTAAAATCTGTCCAGGTCTCTTTCCCTCTCTTCCACGTTGGCTAGGACCCATAGATAGACTTGCAGAATGGTAAAGAAATGTGTTCAGTTTTTCACTGATGGATGAATAAAAATTTTTGAAAGTATAAAATGAAGTATAACAATCAAAGGAACCATCAGGGAAAATCAACATTTTAATTGACTAAAGTCAATTCGCAAGTTTTGCCACCCACACAACACCTTAAAAGGACTGTGTCTCCTTGAGATCAGTGCCCTCTGGGTTTCTGGTAGAATGCAATCAAAATTCTCATTTACTTCTAACACTTAATTTAAAAACACAGGTATGAATTCTAGCATTTAATAATTTTCTTCTTCTGATTACTCAAAAATCTTTATATTATTCATTGTTAATCAGCTTCACAAGTTAGAATATTTTATGCCCAATTGTCTCACTTACTTCAATAAAGAAGAATCAATATGTTTCTCCATTCTCTTTCTCCTATTTGCTGCTCCAGCTAGTCTGCCCCCTCATCTGTTTTTGTTAAGCTTTGCTTTATTTTCTGAGGTTGAATTCACAAGCTTAGCAATGATGAGACTCTCTCTCATTTCTGTTCCTTAATTTTCCTCCTTAATTAGCTGCTGGGGTGCTGGCATGGACCACTGTCTCTTTTTCCTGCTGTTGTTAGGTTGTTCATTCTTCCATTTCTTTGAATTAAACAGTAATAGTTTGCTCACTAATCATGTTATTTTCTTAATTGTGTTGATGTCTCAATATTTTCCTGATGACTGCCACCTTTAAATAAAAAGTAGGGGCAGATTTTTAAGGTTTCAGCACAGGTCAGACACTTATATGCCTTTGGCCCTTGAAGTTTTGCCAGATACATTCGATGCTGCATCAAGTCACATAAATCTGGGCTGTCTGTAGAAAGAAATAGGATTCAACCTCCAAGTGACCTCTGTTTACATCACAGCAATTGAAGGCCACATTTTCTGGGATATGTACCACCCATGTTGCCCCAAAGATATTTGAATTCCAACAACTAATACAGCCTTTGTTCAGCTCCCACTGTACAACAGGACTACAGTTTAGTGTAATATTGCAACTGCATGGTCTCGTGGCTTGGAGAACATGTAGGAAACATCACAAGTTCAAACACAATTCTAAGCCACAGATCTGTTCTGTCCCTCAGACTCCAGCAGGAGTCTGGAGGTCTGGGGCCTTCGAGGTATCATTGTCATGGCAACTGGAGTGCTTGTGTGCTCCCCCCTACTGCCAAAAGAGCTTCTCACTTCTGCTGATGTTCTCCTCTCCGGGAGAAAAGTAGAAGACCACCATAAAAATTATCTGCAGGCTCATTCACCCAAGCAAGAAAGCCTGCCTGAAAAGCTGAATTTGCAGCCATCCGTGCCTGTCATCTGCCCCAATTATGAACACAGTGGAGGAACAATCCCTAAAATTTCCCCAAAACAAACATATAGACTAGATGAGAGTGGAAAGAGAAAGAATAGTAAGATCCACAAGTTTTCTTAGCCAAGCTGTTTAACAAGAAAGAAAGAGAAAAAAAGCCACCAGCTCTTATTTTTCAAAGTCACACATGCACTTATCAACTTTATTTTTCAATTATCCCTGTGGTTGCTTGCCATTGTTTTCTCTTACTCCCCCCTTCAGAGCTAAGAAATTACTGGGCCAAATTGCTTTAGCCAGAAGTGGGTCGCAGTGTCCTTATCAATCTGCCATTCGTTTCCTTCATTTTTCTGTTTGTTGGTTCAACTTTTCTCCCCTGAAGCAAGTGAAGAAATCTTGACTTGTACCTAATCTTTTATGGGGTTGCAGTCACTTATTTTAAAGATGTTTCCTGATCCATGCTCATTTTGCATATACAAGGATTTTTCAAATCCATGCTCATCTTGCATGCAGAGGATTTGCAAGATGTGACTGTGGAGAAAAAAGTACCTTGAAACAGTGTTTTAGAGGCAGCTGAATGGCTGCTGGGCCTGGATTCCTGAGCTTATCTGGTAAAAAGACCATCTATAATGTATTAATACTTTTTGGTCTAGAGCAGCGCAGGAAAAAACTGATAACTTTTTTTTTTTTTAATTATGGTACATAAAGAAAAAAATTACTCTAAAAGAAAGATATGGAGAGGAAGGTCTTCAGATTACTGTTCAGATGTACTCTTACCTGCAGAACAGGCAGACCTGTGTCTCTATGAATACAAGCAGGGCTTCCCCATGCACTGTTCGCTACAGCACCAAGAGATATGACATGCAGTGTCAGTAAAACATTTGTAACATAAAGCTCCCATTCTCCAGTTTAGCTTGCTTTTTTCACTTGCTCAAACTTCAAATCAGGCTACAGTTTATATTCTGCTTTTGAAGTGGTACAAACAAGTTCGGTGCCATCATTTCTGCTTGCCCACAAGGGGGTACCTAGTATTCTGACACATCAGTCTGAATTCTTCCATCTTATGAATGGAGGCCTCTCCTTTCTTCCAGCTCTACCCAGTCTACTATACTCAGACTCTTGCCTGCTTCTTCAAATTCTCAAACAACTGCCACATCAAAGAAGACAAACTAGATTTCTGACTAATGGGTACAGTGATAGCGTAATTATCTCATGACTGGTAACCACATTTATCAAAAATTGTTATCAAAACAAGTATAAAGTTACAGAAAAGCAAAATCCTACTGAGGGTAAAACCTGAGATGCTGCCTTGTGCAAAAGGGTTTTGGAGGGTAGGAGAAAGATCTTTTCTCCAGTGTTATTTAGCCTCAGCTATCTAAACAGGATAGGAGAACATTCTTCATCTTTGATCACGGACATTTCTAGTCATCCAGGAGAAATTTCTGATCTTCTTAAACTGCCTTTGTCCCTGAAGCCAGTACAGATAGCCAACTCACTTGTACTTCCTGTCTTGCGGAGCCTCCCTGATAAGCCTAAAGTCTGTACGCTAGCTAAATGTAGGCCCCAACCTACGATCAGGGTAGATCTGATATTTGCAGTCCGGGAACTGGACAAAGTGCCTGCTCTGGAAAATGTATTTAGAGCATTCATAAGACTTGCTGACCGCTTGGGGTTCATTCAGAGATATTGTCAAAAGGGGAGGTTTTTGTTATCTTTTGATTACCATGGTAAGTTACCATTTTATCTATGGTAAAAGATTACCATACTTTTGCATGGTAGCCTAATGGTTAAAATACCAAACAAATGGGAGATCTACTCCCACAGCAGCACTTCCCAGACCAGAATGATACTGAAGAAGGCAGTTTTGAAACACAAGTGTTGACTGGCCAGGAATACAAGATTCACGGGACTACATATGAAAAAATGAAAAGGAGTATAAGTCTACCCTAGTTGCAGAGGACAGGCCAGGTCTCCTGGCTCTCTTTCAGAATATTTCTTGGTTTTATCCAGTGCATATGTAATGAAAAATGCATAAACTTTCTTAAGAAAATGTACAAAAAAGGTGCTAAACATAGAATTACTCAACCTCAAATGTATTAGACAATGGAGAAGTAAGAGTTCTAAATGTGCATCCACTGTGAATTCAAAATGCTTTCTTCTAAGAAGAAACAAACAACAGTGTACGCATTTTGCTGAGAAAGTAATAAATTAAAACAAATTCAGAAGACAAAAGATGGATAATAATAAGGCAAATATTTTTCAGAAACTTTATTTAACCAAATTTAACAAAAATCCTTAAAAACGACAATAATGACAGTAAAAAAAATTTAAACACTAAATTTTTGAGAAATTCTTAGGAATGCTGTTCAGCTAGTACAAATACTCACTGGAATACATCGTTTTGTAGCATTTCAAGTTAAAAGCTGAAGAATAAAGGAATGCAAATCTCTTTCAAATTCTCTGATTTTATTCCTGTATTTTCAAGTTAATAAATTTATAAATATATATTATATATTATATATAAATATAGATTTATTAATTTATTAATAAATAAATAATAAACATTTTATGCATAAGTTACTCTTTATTGGGCAAAAAGAAAATGTAACTGTCTGTAAAAGTAAGACACACTAGTACAGCAGTGACAGAAGACATTATATTAAAGGGGTACAAAGTAATCAACTTGAAACTGCTCTCTGGGGAACAGAATAGGCTCGTGCACATTCACAGATGAAAAGTTAGGAAAACATCAGAGTACTAGACAGGAAATTTCAACACCAAAACTGTGCTCTCCCAGGTATACTGGAACTCTCTGCTATGCTGTATGCTCTTTTCTGGGAGCCAAAATTCAAGTCACATAACTNATACCATTAATCAATTTATTAATTTATTAATAAATAAATAATAAACATTTTATGCATAAGTTACTCTTTATTGGGCAAAAAGAAAATGTAACTGTCTGTAAAAGTAAGACACACTAGTACAGCAGTGACAGAAGACATTATATTAAAGGGGTACAAAGTAATCAACTTGAAACTGCTCTCTGGGGAACAGAATAGGCTCGTGCACATTCACAGATGAAAAGTTAGGAAAACATCAGAGTACTAGACAGGAAATTTCAACACCAAAACTGTGCTCTCCCAGGTATACTGGAACTCTCTGCTATGCTGTATGCTCTTTTCTGGGAGCCAAAATTCAAGTCACATAACTGAAGTTTCTCACAAGTAAGATAAAAACAAATACATGTGGCCCTCAGATCTCATCAAAGCAAAGAGTTTTGCTGCACACTTGGAAAAACAAAAAAGTATATACATACTACTTAAAACATAGAAACAGTCCTCGTTATTTCTTCCTGTTGAACTCTAAATGCATGTTTTGAATTGCTTAGGCATATGCATGTTATGAATTGCTAAGGAATATATTTTCAGCCACTAATGATTGTAAACCGCTTGTTAGAAGCCAGGATAATTAATTTAGGAGGCTTAGAAGTATATTGCTAACTGACCAAGTAAGCAACAAATCACAAGACCTGTAGCAAACATACATGTTAAATTTTCAAATCTAACAAGTGTGCTAGTGTATTGAGTTTATGTGGTAAAGGTTTGGTAGCAGCGGGGGCACAGGGGTGGCTTCTGTGAGAAGATTCCAGAAGCTGCCCCATGTCAGATAAGAGCCAGCTCCAGCCGGCTCCAAAAGGGACACACCGCTGGCCAGACCTGAACCAATGAGCGATGTTGTTTGCACCTCTGTGAGAGCAGATTTAAGGGGAAAAAACTGCTGCACAATAGCAGCCGGGAATGAGAGGAGTGAGGAACAGCCCTGCAGACACCAAGGTCAGTGAAGAAGGAGGGGGAGGACGTGCTCCAGGCGCCGGAGCAGAAGTTCCCCTGCGGCCTGTGGTGAGGCCCATGGTGGAGCAGGCTGTCCCCCTGCAGCCCATGGTGTACCACGGCGGAGCAGATTTCCACACTGCAGCCCGTGGAGGAGGCCACGGTGGAGCAGGTGGATGTGGCCTGAAGGAGGCTGCAGCCCATGGAGAGCCCCCGCAGGAGCAGACTCCGGGCCGGACCTGTAGCCCGTGGAGAGGAGCCCACGCAGGAGCAGGTGATCCGGTGGGAGCTGCCACCCGTGGGGGACCCATGCTGGAGCAGTTTGCTCCTGAAGGATGGACCCCGTGGTACGGACCCATATTGGAGCAGCTCTTGAAGAGCTGCAGCCTGTGGGAAGCCCACGCAGGACCCGTTCGGGAAGGACGGCATCCCGTGGGAGGGACCCCACGCTGGGACAGGGGAACAGAGAGCGACCATGAAGAAGCGGCAGAGACGAAGCGATATGGGCTGACCGCAACCCCCATTCCCTGTTCCCCTGCACTGCTTGGGGGGAGGAGGTAGAAGAGGGTGGATGGGGGGAAGGTGTTTTCTTTTAGTTTCTCACTGCTCTAGTTTGCTAGTTATGGTAAGAAATTATACTAATCTCCCTATGTTGAGTCTGTTTTGCCCATGACGATAATTAGTGAGTAACCTGCTTGTCCTTATCTCAGCCCTTAAGCCCTGGTCCATCATATTTTCTCCCCCTGTTTCTTTGAGGAGGGGGAGTGAGCGAGCGGTTGTGGTGGAGGTCGGCTGTTTAGCTGGATAAAACCACCACAGCTAGAAAGGCATGCATTTCTAGTATTTCATAATACTCAGGTTCTATTGAAGATAAATAACAAAATCTAAAGCAGGACTTTTTAAAAAATAATTTACATATACTCCCATGATAAGTGAAGATCAAGTAGAATATTTAATTATCTTTTCTGAGCCAAAAGAGATAGGACCAGCCACAAAGACACACAGGAATAATAAAGAACTAAGTCTAGCTGGTTTTATCAGGAAATTCATTCTACCTGGAGATGTTGCCTTTAGTCAGAGAAATGCATGAATTATAGTGAGAACTAAAATACAATAAATAATCACTCTCATTGACATAAAGGAAGACCCAGTTACTACCAAGTATTATAGGGGGAATTACTTAGTATAGGTTTGTTTAGATAGTCTCACCTCCCCATTGAGGTAACTGGTATGCCCAAGGAACCCTGTAGAGACAGTGGCTAAGGTGGACTGTGGAGGGACACAGATCACCAGCCCCTGGACCACCCCTTATGCAGCTCCTATCTTGTATCAAGTACGTGCGAGGTTTTCAAGGAACTGGGCAAAACAAAGTTGTCTTGAAAGCAACTTGTTGTTCTTAGAAGAACTTCTTGTTCTTAAACTGAACATCTGAGAATACTTTGGAGGGCCTGAGGATGGCTAAGAGTCACAAACCTAGAGAGACTGAGCAGTGGGGACTCCACCTCTGCTGGTAGTTTACTGCGGTGGACCATTTTGGCCAAGATCCTCATGAATCTTTGAGCATACAAATCACAAATTCTTTGCATGCCCAATTCCAATAGAAAACAATAACACTTAGTCATCTAAAATGTTTACTGGGATTTTAATGCCTTTTCAACCACCCGCACACTGCATCTGGAACTAGAAGCATTGTATGAGAAAGGGAAGAATTTCTCGAGAAGCGGGCAGAGACACATCCCTCAAGTGCTAAAAACATCCTGAGGCCTATTGCTTGTATAACACTGGGTTCCCTCAAAAGAAGAGGTGCTAAGTAAACAGAAGATACATTTCTATAAACAAGAGGTTACTTGCAAACACATTTTGAAGAGAACAAGATACAACAAAGCTGTACCCATGGAATACCATAAAGCAAAAGCCAAGGCTATCCACAAGGAAAGAAGTTGTAAGCCATCTTTCCTGAAAAATGTATGGAATACAGAAGAAATGTATGGAAAAAGAGAAGATAATCTATAAAAACTTAGATGTTATATTAGGCCGTCAATAGACCATAAATCCCTCAGGAATAGCTAGAAAATCTAGTTTTTCATGAACTGACATAACCTTCTTTCCAAAAATAAGTATGGACAAACACCCCATCAGTAGACATCAAAATAACAGTATATGCTTTCAAAAAAATTTATATTCCTCAGTGCTCCACATTGCTTTTTGAGGCTCCTTATCTGTCCTGCATTCTGGCACCAGAAATCTTTGCTTAAAACCCTTCCACTACACCAAGACTCCTCTGACGTATCAGTTTTTTAAAGAACTTTATTGTCATGATAATATACTGGTGCTTACCTGTCCCACATCTGAGTTACTTTGCCCTTCAGACTCATAAGGCATGCTTTGATCAATGAAAAGCAGGATGAAGCAGTACAGGGACTGCAAATGCCTCCAAAGTCTTTCTGGTACTCCTTTCTCTTAGAAGTACAGCAATCCATAATTAACACCAGTAATTCACAATGAGCAGGGTACAAATTGCTCATTTGGCTTCCTCTGCCAGAAGAGGATCACAGGCTGTGTCTGGCTAGCTTTTTGGAATCTGTGCTTGACAGATAACCCAAAATCCCTGCCTGAACTACCAACTTAACCCAGACTTTTCAGGGTTTGGTGATATAACAACTGCCTTCTCATCTCCTCAGAGAACCCCAGTTTTGCAGAATCTACTAGTGTTACAATTCTTGGACAGCTTCAGAACGACTTTCATGCATTTAATTTGAAACTTTCTCATACCCTACAGAGCCCCAGTATTTTGACATTTTCTGTTTTGTAGCTTTGACCAGGCATTTTATAGGTTGTCACTATAAAAAAAGCTTTATCTGAAAAACTGAACTAAATGATGGTAGTCTAAAGGAAGACTTTGGTGTTTTATTTAGCCATGATTCTCTATCGCTAGTTTTCTTTAATTTATTCCTCTCCCTTGACACTGACAGAAGGACTATCTTCTATGCTTGTCTCTGGTTGAAATTTGAAGGATAAGAAAAACACTTCAGATGATTTGCTGCAGTGAATTCTCACCAACATAAATGGCAGAGGTTTTAACCCATATAACCCCTTGAAACAGCATATCTTCTCTGTCTCTAACCAATTTATGAGTGGCTATATGGCAAATGATAGGGATAAAGGATCCCTGTTCTAAATCCAGAATACATTAGCTTGTCAGAAGTCCATTGTGGTAGATGAATGATGCTTTAGGTTTTTTTCTTGCAAGCAAGTCTGTGTAACATCATGGATATCAACAGACACAAAGAGTGTTAAACTGTAAAATAATCCAGAAAGAGGATAAGCATTAATTTTTTTTCTATTTCTGGTACTTTAATTGCTGCTTCATTTAGTTTATTGAATGATCAAATTAGTTTAATTGAAGGTGACAAATATATATACCCTTCCAAGAATCAATTTGGACTCCCAAATATATTTCAAATGAACCTTCCTCTATATTACCGATTTCACTTCACTTAATTTTTCAGTGCTCAGTGAGGATAACAAAATATTTTATATCAGTTATACTTATGTATATTCTTTGAGCTACCACAAGAAGCATGACATAGTTGCCATCACAGAAACACGGTGGGATGACTCACAAGGCTGGAGTGCTGCAATGGTTGGCTATAAACTCTTCAGAAGGGATAGGCTAGGAAGGAGAGGCAGTAGGGTAGCCCTGTATGTTAGGCAGTGTTTTGATTGTGTAGAGCTTAATAGTGGCAACAATAGGGTTGAGTGATTACAGGTAAGAACCAGGGGAAGGCCAACAAGACAGATGTCATCGTGGGAGTCTGTTATAGACCGCCCAACCAGGATTAAGAGGCAGATGACTTATTCTACAAGCAGCTGGGAGAA
>VXAL01008983.1:0-14746 GCA_013399475.1 Chauna torquata
GGGCCCCATTTCCAGGAGGAAATGGGAGGAGCAGAGCCTGGACCCAGCACCGTGGCTGCCCGCTCCCCGTCCCCATCACGGGCGTCCCTGCGGGCCAGCGGGTGAGCGCAGCCGCCCCACCTCGGCCTCCCAGGAGCCTCGGTATAAATAATAAAGAGTTACAGGCTGCTATCTGCCACAGACTCTACTTATATGCCTCCCGCTAGCAATAATGTCTGTGTTACAGCCGACCTTAATGCCAGCAAGGATAATTCTTTCAGTGCAATGAACTGTTTATTGGCTGATGGATGCAGCCCGGTCACGCAGGGCGATCCCCGCCGACCTGCCAGCCCGCAGAGCCCCTGGCAGGGGGTTGGAGCGCTGGGGCCCTGCCGTGGCCAGAGCACCCGCGGCTCCCGCAGGAGCGCCGGCAGCGTGCCCCGGCCCCGCAGGACAGGACTGCCTGCGACGTCGGCGGGCGAGGGGCTGCTGAGAGCTGCGGCATCCCGGCGCATCCCCGGGCCCCGGTGCCGGCGGGGGAGCAGCCAGGAAAGCTGAGTGCAGCGTGGGGAGGTGCTGGGGCCCCCCGGCCGCCCCAGCTCCGCTGCGTCTCTGAAGAGCAGTGGGGCCCGGGCACTAATTTGGACTTCAAACTGCCCCCGCGTGTGCGTGCATGTCGATGTGTGTGTACGCAACGGGAGCGGCATCTGATANGCAGGACAGGACTGCCTGCGACGTCGGCGGGCGAGGGGCTGCTGAGAGCTGCGGCATCCCGGCGCATCCCCGGGCCCCGGTGCCGGCGGGGGAGCAGCCAGGAAAGCTGAGTGCGGCGTGGGGAGGTGCTGGGGCCCCCCGGCCGCCCCAGCTCCGCGGCGTCTCTGAAGAGCAGTGGGGCCCGGGCACTAATTTGGACTTCAAACTGCCCCCGCGTGTGCGTGCATGTCGATGTGTGTGTACGCAACGGGAGCGGCATCTGATAAAGTGTGATACGTTCCGGGCTTTTAGAGACATTTACGTTTAATCTACGGTTTAACATTCCTAGCGGGAATACTTCACAGCTAAAGAATGTTTTCCCCAAGCCTTTAGTCTCGTTTCTGACATTTCACCTGTCATATTATGTGCTTTTCAGGGGAGTGAAATGGCAGCTTGTCTCCTTAAAAGCAATGGACACACTGTTTGTCAATGAGATGAGCTCTGGGCGCAGTTCCGTGCTCATTTAGAAACAAAATTCACCTCAAATGGTGGTTTCAACAAGCAAGCCGCCTTGCCAGCACCTTCCCAGCAGAGCACATGGCGGTTTCCAGGCTGGGTGCATTTGGCACCGGAGCCCCGAGCACCAGCGAATGCCTGGCCGGAGGGCGCCAGGTGCCGGGGGACGGCAGGAGACCGGGCCGATTCTGTTCATGTTAATGCTGGGAAGGACAACCCACCCCGAAACACCTTTGGTTAAAAAAATAACGTGTCTTTAAAGCCCACCTAAACTCCTACAGCCAGAGCTGTCACCTAATTTATCAGGTTACTGCGGTTTTCTAAGAATGATAGACAGTAATTAAAACTAAGCTAATAACCTCCTCACTCTTGGCATTTCTACAGGGGTTTTGTTCACCATTATCTACATATAGATTAAAAATTGTAATTGGACCAGAGATAGGGTTAGAAAAATCAACCACCTTCCAACTGATAGTTTGCTAGTGAGTGACACTTTGAAATTTTATTTAATCTGAGAAAATTGAGTTGAACTCAAGCAAAGTTGAGTTATCGTGAAGTACCTGCATCAGCTAGGAAACGCACTTCCCTCCTCGACCAAGGCACCCAGGGGACGCAGCAGAGGGGCTGCGGCGCTGCTCCAGCCCTTCCTTGCAGCCTGGAGGCCTGGAGAGCTCGCCTGCGGAGGTTTCCATACCACAGAGCGACGTCGAAGTGGGGCAATGGGTGGTGCCAGCAGCCCGGGTGCGTTGCAGCCGCCTCGGGAGCCCCCTGCCACGCTGGCAGCTATCTGCAGCCCGGCTCTCCCCGACGGAGGGGGCACCCCTGCCAGGCTCGCTGCTCTCCACCACCCACGGGCCGCTTGGGTGCGCGAGCCAGGCACTGCAGCAGAGATGCCCCCGGGAGCCTGCTCCTTGCTCTTTCTAGCCGCAATTGCCAGCACTTCAGGGATCTGCCCTTTATTGCTATTGCTGGTGGCATTTTGTTCTTCCGTCTTTCGCAACAGGGCTTATTCGCATGCTTGGGCACAGCGCAGGGCCCTCAGCAAATGCTGTGCGTCCTCTGCACAGGAGCTTTCCCCCGGCTGTCGCTGCGGTGACATTTCCCCGGAGCACCGTGCTGTCCCACCCGCGCGTCCCGGCAGGGATGCACGCAGCCAAGCCTCCGCCGGCCCCCAGCCGCCTGCGTTGCCCCAGCACCACGCCGAGCAGGATGCCCGAGCCCCTAGGGGATGGAGCCGGCAGCGGCACGGCGAGGCGGCTGACACGGCGGGGCGGGCAGGGTCAGCGAGCAGAGCCGCCGCTCATGAATTTCATTGTGGCGGTGCAGACAAAGAGCCTCCCCACGAACCCGCCAAACCTCACCGCATCCTCTGGTGGCTATTTCTCCTGTGTTATTTACAGTGATTTTTATTCCAATCCATGGCAATCCATGATCACTATAGACACTTAATTATTACTGCAATAATTATTATAACACGGTATTAGTAATGGAGTAATGACAGCATTTATTTTAAACTGTGACATATTAACTAAGCAGGGCAGTATTAATTGCAATGGTGAATTATCCTCATAGACACTATTTCAATTATTGTTTTGTCACTATTACGTTTATGACAGTAATAATTACATATCTAATATACTCATTATTGTTAGATATACAGAATAAGTCTGAATAAATGCAGCAATTAAGGGATAATGTTCCTGGTGGGGAGTTGAGGAGCAATAAACGACTTTGGTGGCTGGTTTTAGTGCTGGAGCAAGGCAGGGACCCTCCTGGCTGGAGGGGACCTTTGGCGGCTGGGCTGCCGGGTGCACGCCAGCGCTTTGTGCCAGTCCCGCGGCTGTGCCGCGGGGTGGGGGCTTGGTTCGGGGATACCTCCTCGAACGTCACCCCGAGCCGCCCGGGATGTGAGCAGCTGTGCTGGGCTCCAGCCTCCTGCAGGGAGAGAAATCCCTGGGCAGCCCAAGGCTCAGGACCCCGCAGCGGGTCCCCAGAGGGACCGCATCCCGCGCGGGGCCGGCGGGAGGGCAGGCCCTGCTCCAGCGCCGGCGCACGCTGCTCCCAGCGCGGGCTCGTCCCCTGCCGCCCGCGCCAGCGCCGCTGCCCCAGCGGGCTCGCTGCAGCCCCCCAGCCGGGGCCGGGCTGGGGTCCGTGCTGCTCCCTCGGCACCCGGAGAGGGGCAGCAGCGGGGCCGGGTGCCTTACGCCGACGTGGCCGTTTCTCTCTTTGCTGTTTTTCTCCCCTTTGTGTCTGTTTTTCTTATTTTGTCTCCAAGCAAGTGAGATCAGCTCCGACATCGCAGCAGCATCTCCAGCTGATCTCAGCTAACCCCCCCAAGGGCAGGTATCGCCAGCGCCAGTGCTTCTGGAAGGTTTGGGTTTTCCCCTTTTTAAAGACTGGCTCTTGCCAAGGGGAAAGGAAATAAATGGTTTGTTAACTGAAAGCTTTGCTTAATACTCAATGTTTAAGATGCTATAACTGCTTTCTTTCTTTTCTATGCCTCTAATAAAAGCTTAATGAGATTTCTAATGTTGATTGTTGCCAGGGGACTGAGCCAGCGCGAGTACTGCTGTTTGACCCCCCTTTGCCCCAAAGATGGGGCAGCAGGGGCTGCAACCTGTGACACCCCTCTCTCGCTGGGCCCATGACACAGCTGCTGCTGCAGCCCAGCCCTGAGACCCCCCTGCCGTGCCCGCTCTGGGTGCATGCAGCCGTGGGGCTGCCAAACCACAGAGTGCGTGCTGGTGCAGCATGCAGCAGCACAGCGTGCAGCATGCGGTGTTGCAGCGTGCAGTGTGCAGCAGTGCAGCATGCAGCAGCACAGCGTGCAGCGGTGCAGCGTGCAGCAGTGCAGCGTGCAGTGTGAGGCATTGCAGCGTGCAGCAGTGCAGCGTGCGGTGGTGCAGCGTGCAGCAGTGCAGCATGCAGCAGTGCAGTGTGAGGCATTGCAGCGTGCAGCAGTGCAGCGTGCGGTGGTGCAGCGTGCAGCGTGCAGCAGTGCAGTGTGCGGTGTTGCAGCATGCGACGGTGCAGCGCAGCCCGGCTGCCACACCATGCCCCGGCACGGTGCATCGGCGCGTCCCCACACGGTGTCCCTCTTCACCCACCGCACGGCCGCATCCCGCCCTGCTAGCTGCCGCCATCCATCACCGCCGACCCGCCAGTCCTCTCCCAGACAATGAGGGAAAATCGGCCTTTTCAGGAGAGCCACTTTGTTGTTTATACAAAGGAGTTTGGCTGTTAACACATGTAAGGTAATGGGATCCCCCACCGACTGCTTCCAGGGCCTTACGCACGGTCTGCCTGATGGATTACCCACACCATTCATCTAAATTATGTCACAGGCAATAAGCAACTTGCTTAATCTGTCTAAATGAAGGGCCTGGTTGGCTGCTGCTGACACGTGCTCAACGCTCTCTTCCTCGCGACTGCCAGCAGCGCAGCCCTGCCACAGCCCCTGCCCGCACGGCGCCGCGCCGCGGAGGGGCCAGAGCCGCCCGAGAGCCCCTACACTCCTCCTGACCCCGCTGCCGGTTTTTCCCCAAAGAAATTCCCTGAAAGGAACTATCAGGGCTGCCAGGAAGCACCACGGAGTGGGGCAGGATGGGGGGGCCACAGCGGTCACGTCCACAGGACTGGCTCGCAGGAGGATGCTGGAGGATGCCCCCCAGCAGGCTGTAGCACTCCCGCAGATGCCGGTACAGCCCCGGGCTCTGGCATGCAGGGAACCGCTGGGGTTTTGTGCATGTCCCGAGTCCTCATCTCCAGCTCTGCGGCTGCCTGCACCAAGGCTTTAATGCAAAGGCCACAGGCAGAGCACAAAAGCAGCGAGCACCTTTCATCTCTCCATGGTCCATGCTGGCTATTCCTGGCTTGCAGGGGCGTGGAGATGCTGGGGCTCTGCTTCGTGCGCTCCAAGGGCAGCACAGCTTCTGTTCTGGGTATGGTTACTGTGCCACGGCAAGTGCACAGCACCTCTGCCTGCTGCCCACACTTGCTCTCAGCACAGATCCTGCCCCAGCCACTGCACGGGGTGGTTTTGCTGTGGTGCGGCTCAGCGAGAGCAGCCGTGCTGCACCGCAGCTCACCCCGGGGCTGAGCGGGGACCTGCAGCGCCTGCCTGAGGGTCCCTCCGCTCCCACCTCTCCCAGGGGGTCTGCAAAACAGCTCGGCAGAGCGAGTCCCAGGTCAGCAGGCTCTCTTGTGGCCACTGCTGGGGTTTGGAGCACGTTTCTGTGGGTTGTTTTCACCACCGCAATGCCAAGGCCCAGGCAGGGATCGGTCCCCACGGTGCTAGGTGCTGCACAAAACCAAACCAAAGTGCGGACAGCTCTGTCTGGAGAAATCACATACCTAAACAACTGCTGGGGGGTGGGTCTCAAAAGCTGGGAGACCTTTTAAAACATTTTTCCTGCTTTGGCCAGTGCAGGCAGGTTTGGTTTCTCTCCGTCCCAGCAGCAGTAAGCAGTGAGCCTGGATGGCAGGAGCGGGGCTGACCTCAGCACGTGCCTTTGGGTCTTCTGTGCTGACACGCACAGTATAAATGAGAGGAACAGCTCATAAACATCCATCCAGTCATTAGCATCTATCCTGCGCACTTCTTGAGTAAGACAGAAATTGGCATAAATGCATGTTGATTTGCTGGGATAAAGATTAATTCTGCCCTGGGGCTCTGCGAGCGCTGTGCGGATCGCCCGCTCCCTGCGCTTTGCCCCTTGCTTTCTGCGTGGGGCGGAAGCAGACGTGCAGGATCGCACCACGCCGCTGGCTCGCCCCGAGGCAGGGGACGCAGCGCAAAGCCTGGCATTCGGGCCCCGCGGTTGCCTGAGCCGGTGGGCAGCAGGGCTGGCGTGGGTGCTGTGCCCGCCAAGGCTTCAGCTGCCTGCGCCCATCGCTGGTGCCACGGTGCCACGGGCTGTGGGTGCCCCTGTGCCAGTGATGCTCAGGGGGCATCGCCTCTCACTGTCCAAAAGCACCCAGGGAATCCCAAACCCTGTATTCAGAAGGGAATTTCCCATGAGTTTGCTGATGCGGTTTGTGACACATCTTACTGCAATTATTTCTTTTACAACAAGCAGCGGAGGGGCTGGGCTGGCCCTGGGCGAGGTGCAGCTCCGTGTCCCATCCTGCAGCTGCAGGGCAGACGAGCGCACGTGGAGCAAGGAGATGCGATGGGGTGGGGAGGCAGCACCAGGCTGCGGCAGCAGCCACCCGAGGGACACACGGGTGCAATGCATCGCACACGTGCACCGCACTGTGAGCAGCGTGCAGCCGCTAACCGGGACCTAAGCACTGAAACCGTCACAACAAAATCAAACGGCAAGAAAATCCAGGCTGTGCTCGCAAATAACTAGGAAACTAAATGTATAAGGAAAAGACGTATATGATATAATTCATATTTGTGTAAATTCTCCATGTTGTACTTGTGTTTTAGACTGGAATTTCCAAAACAGTAGTGAGAATGGGCATTCCCAATAAGGTGTGTTTATTTCTCTTTATTCTACATCTTCTGTCGTGTTTATCAATATTTGAAAGGAATTCAAGCTTATAAATAACAGGATTCTTAGGATGTTTTCAAAGTTTTCAGACTGAGTAGAGGTTGTACCTCCCGTGTGTCCAGATGCTTGCATTAAACCCTGCTGCTCCCCTTGGCTTTGCCCTCCTGCCCCTTTTGCTGAGCTCGTCACACTCACAGCCCTCAGGCAGCTTGTCTTGTTCGAGTTCCTCTGAATCCGAAGACGCCTGCAGCGTTGCCACGTGTGGCTGGATCCGATGCCTGCTCCATCACCCAAAGAGGTCTCTGCCTTCCAGCTCAGGGAAGTCTGAGCCCTTTCTCCACACCCCGGTTCAAAAGGTCCCACTGTTTCGTACCGCCCTCCTGTGTCCAACTTGCTGCTGGTTAACCTCAGTGCTGTCCCAGGCTGGGAAAAGATGTCCCTGCCCTGGTAACACACCTGGAACTTAGCAGCCAAATGAAAGATATTTGCAAAAAGGCAAATGTAATAGCACCTTGAATCTCTGCAGTGGGCTTTGGGCTCGTAAACATCGGTGCTGGTAGAAACGTTGAAAAGCTGAGCGCTGAACCGCCTGGTTCAGGCACAGAGACAGATCAGCGCTGGGCTGGGGAAGACTTAGCAGCCCTCACAGTGCTGTGATAGAAATTTAAAAAGAGAAAGAAAAAAAAAAAAAAAGGAAGAAAAATAAAACAGACAGTGCTATATTTGTGTGGCATCATTAACCCCAAAGTGCTAAAAGCCAGCTATGGCCCATCAGCTGGTGCTTACAGCCGAATTAGTCATCCCGGTAACTGGGTTACTCCCAAATGTTAATGACCATAGGGGACACAGTTTCCTTGCAGTGGCTAGACATCGCTTAGTTTCTCTTGCTGCTAAAGTACTTCTCTGTTCCAGATAATGAGATGCTTTCAGCTTCAGCATCATTATAGGAGTTTGCAAAACCACGGCACAGCCAGCATGACCAGCTCAGAGCAGTTTCACGCGGAGAACGGGGACGCTCTCGGAGCCCCCGCGGGGCTCTGCCGAGGCTGCCTCCGCGCCGCGCCTCCCTGCAGCCTCGCCCGCTGCTCAGGGCATCGCTCGGCTGCGGCTCCAGGCGTCGGCACAGCCAGCTGCCAGGGGAAGGCTGCAGTAAGTCCCCGGCAGTTAAAATAAAACTGGTCCATCCACGCCCACATTGCTTGCAAATATTTGGGCAAGCTTCTCTGGCACTGATTTCCGCTGGGGATGGGGCGCGGAGAACAGCCGGGCACCCACGGCCCCCGAGCCTCTCGGTCTCAGCCCTCCCTCCCCAAAGCCCCGCCGGCTGCTGCGGCTCCCCGCGGTCATCGGCGGCTCTGCGAGGAGAGGGGCTAACGCGGGCTTGTTGTCGAGACAAAGAAAGGAGCTAGACTAGGAAGAGGAACGAGATTTTCCCCCAGTTTGGTGCCAAGCTAATGACTGGAGATGGTGGCTAATTCGACAGGCCAATCGGTCCTCCCGTGATGGTGTCTGGCTTTTTGACTGACAATGGACGAACTCTCTGTTAGTGCAACTTACAGTTGAACAGCTCTGGGCGATCACCCAATCAAATGTTCAAAATGTTGCAAAGTAAATTGTCTAATAAAGCAATAAAGTAAGGGACTTGCTAAATGATTTGCCTTTTAACTATCGTATCGGAGTTTTTTTAACATTGTTTTATGTTGGAATGCAAAAATTATTACAAGTAATTAGAGTCATTTCGATTCAAATCTCTGCTTGGGCTTGACATACTTTGCATACTTCCACGGCGTATAACAAGTCAGCTCATAAAAATGCAGGCAGCTTGCGAGCTTCGCAGCTCAGGCGAGAGCAGAGGTTGTCTAAACTAGCGTAAAACTGCCTTTGCCTTAGCACGAGAAAAGGTGTGGGGGGGAATCCAACACCACGTGAATTTATTTTGTCTTATTAGGGAGAAAGGCAAGGCCAGGCTCTGCACTGCCGCAGCGCCGCAGTGCCCCCAGCTCCCATGGCTTGGGCAGCGCCAGCCCCGGGACAGCCCCAGCTGCTCCGCACGGAGGAACAGACCTGCAAAGGAACATTTCATATTTCAGCCTAATTCCTCAGCCGTTCTGAGAATGCTGAGGCACCAGCGGCCTTTAGGCACATATTTATCCTCCCTGTCTCAAAAGCAGGTGTGCTTTAGCAGAAAATCCCCAGGGACACCAGGTGCCAGCCCCAGGGGGCACCCACCCTGCACAGCAGCCCTGGCGCCAGCACAACCCGCCTCGTCCAGGTGGAGAAAACGACCGCCGACTGCTGTGGGAGCAGCTTTTCCTTCGGCTATGGCAGAAACCCTGGCTTCCAGGGGGCGGCCGGGTGTGGGGCGTCCCTGTGAGCAAGGGGCAAAGCCCTCCCGTGGGTGCCCCATGCAGCCACCAGCAGCACCCCTCTCAGTCTCCACGGCGTGTCTGTGGTCTTGCCACTCACATTTTGGTGAGGCTGCATCCAATGGAGCTGTGGTGGGGCTTCCCGATGTCCCGGGGCAGCTCCGCGGGGTCCCACCCAGGCGCTGCGCAGATCGCCGCGAGCCCTGCAGACACCGGCAGCGGTAAGCCCGGCTGCACCGTGGGCATCTTGCCCCCGGCGCCAGTCACCGCCGGCAGCTGCTGTGTCGAGGGACGAGCGGGGCCGGAGTTGGGCCCAGAGGTCAGAGTGACCTTGTTGCAGGGAGAGGAGGGATCCCGCAAGGCGATGCTCAGCCTCTGCAGCAGCAGTGTGACACAGACCAGGTGCTTTTTGCACTGGTACCAGAAACATGCAGTTTTTACCTTGTCAAGCCTGAGCTGTTCCCTTTGTGCTTAAATTTCTGTCAAACCGCTGGAGCAGATGTGATGAGCACAGTCTGCGGTGCCACCTGTCCTCCCTGCCTCCTGTGCCCTACACGAGCTGGACAAACTGATAACAAATTTCAAAATACCTGAGATGTGGATGGTTTCACAGCCACCATAGCAGCAGCAGAGCTGCGGTCAGCACGAGCAAACTGGGAACTGCGGGCACTGGTGCAGGAGGGCTCTGAGCAGGGCTGCCTGGCGCGGGGGGGCTGCTGCATGCATGGGGACGGGGATGGGGACAGGGATGGGGATGTGTGGCCGCTCAGCAGGGCTGGCTCCTGCTCATCCCCTCCGCAGGGACACGCTGTGCCTGACAGCGCCATAGATCTGCTCCTGACAATCAGCTGGGATCTTTTACCCACCGCTTTATGTATCACACCCTGTACACAGCATCTCAATACCAGATCTTATTCTTTCTATTTGTCTTGTTTGAAAGCCCCTGTGTAAGAGAGACAATTTTTTAACAGTAAGATAGATTGCCTGGAGCTGTACGACAGCAGGGATAGGGAGACAGGGGATGATGGATAACGTACAAATGATTAGAGGACAGGCCGCACAAATTCAGATGGAGAAAAAAAAGCTACCAACAGTGTCACACCTCTCTTCTCCTTTGGTCAGTGCCTTCACAAGCGCGTGGCTTCTGGCTTTGGCTCCTGTTTTCCAGAGCTGGTGGGGACTAACACAGACCCTGCACCTCCTGAGGAGCACAGAACCACGCCGCAGGGGGTGCCTGCACTGCAGGACCCCCCCGAGCCCTGCTCTTCATGCTGCACTCTGCGCAGGGACATGGCTGAAAGCGGGCAGCAATCCTGCAGCATTTCCTTGCCCCTTCTCTTGTTCCAGCCCTTGTCCTGGGGAGTCCCAGGGCTGAGAGGAAGAGGGAGGAGGAAGGGCAGCTGGTTCAGCATTGGTGCAGGGGTGAAAGCTGAAGCAGACCCTCCCCACCACGTCTGGGTGGGAACGTGGCCGAGCAGGGAACAGCAGGGGAATCGCTAACGGCTGCACCGAGGGGCCCTGGCACAGCCTCTGGGTACCAAGGTGGGGCCAAAACCCCTCGTGCACAGAGGCCGGTGCGCTGCCTCTGTTCCTGCACCAGCCTCCGTGCTTGGCTGCAAACCGCACGTGAAACCCGCGGTGTGCGCGGTGCCACAGGGCTGCGATGGCACAGGCAGGGCTCAGCGCGCAGCCCCGCTGCCGGCCGGGGAGGACCTGCGGCTGGGCTTGTCACCAGGCGGCTGGTGCGGAGGCTGATCCCCGCACACCGCCGGCTGCTGCTGCGACCGCCTGAGGACACGAAGGCAGCAGCCGCTGCAGAGCCCGACGGCCGTGCGGAGCGAGCTGCCAGCAGAGCTGCACTGGGCTTTGAGTTTCCTCCACTGTCTCATTAATCCTGATTTACAGAAAAAGGCAGCAGGCTGGGGCCCTCTTAACAGGCTATCCAGGCTGCTGATTTGCCTTCACTGAAGACAACGGTGCCCCCGAGATGAGGCCACACTGAATTATTCAAATCAGCAGCGAGGAAGGGGAGCGGGAGGCAGCCGGCGTGGCAGCATGGCCACGCTCCCGCCCACGCGTGGTGGCACGGTCCTGGTGCCGTGCAGGGAAGCGGGGTGCCAGGGGTCTGGAGGCTGGCTGACCCCTTGGTCTGCCGGGCAGGGAGCCCAGGAGGAGAGGAGCACCCTGGGGTCCTGGGCACCTTCCAGCTTTATTCACACCAGCAGCTTTGCTGGCTTTGGGATTAATGTGAAATGGAGGCGAGGGTGCAGACTTGCACGGTGCAGCGCACGGTGCCGGAGCGGCAGCGCTTCCCTGCCAGGCTGGGGCTGCCCGCGCTGGGCACACCAGGTGCTCCCGCGGCGCCTCGCCGCACGGTCACGGCCCTGGGACCGGGCGGTCGACACAAGGATGGGAGCTTCCCATCCATCTGTGCACCAAACACAGATGCTAGCACCTTATTACACCTCTGTTCAGCTATTTTTCAACTTAAAGGGCTAATAATGCCTTAATAAAACTGTTTAATTACAGGAAATGTCTTTTATTAAACATAATTACCATATGGTTGCAAAGTACTTATGGCCACATTCATTACAAGGGAAAGTAAAGCTTCTCTGGTGACACTGGTGGTGTCTTTTATATGGCTGCATTTAAATTATTTCCACAAGCACCCACATTAATTGTTTGAAAACTAAAGGAAAGCATTTGTCACCAGGCAGGAGTGAAAGCCCGCACCTGGGCTGCCGTCCTGCGCAGCAGCAGCCGCCGCGCTGCCCCTGCCGAAGCCGAGCTGCCGGTTCAGCGGCTGCCAGCAGCAGCCACAGCAACGTCCCAGTGATACGGCCCTGGGGCTCGCCGTGCTCCCTGCCCGGATCCGGCACCGCCGGGCGGGTGGAGGGGAGCAGGTTATGGATGCTGAGCGGCTGGGGAAGCCAGGTCCCCGTGTGTGGGGGAACACCCATGGCTGAGCCCCTTCCCCAAAACCCTGTTGCACGCTGGTCAGCGGCGGCCAATTAATCTATTACCTAGAGATACATTTTCCATTAGCTGCTGAATCACTGACTTCAAAGCAATTAGCACAAGTAATGAACTTCAGTGCTGCAGCAACAAAGGGAGCTGTTAACTCCTTCTCCTCCGGACAAGGCAGTGAGAGATGGGGGCCGACGAAGACCCTTGGACCCAGAGCCTTGACCCCTCACGCCCGTGCCAGCTGCGAGTGGCACAGCCGCATGTCCCTCGCACATGCTCATGCGTGGGGGCACAGTGACGGCTCCGGCGCCTCTCCTGCCTGGCACGTCCCTCTGCAGCAGATGACCCTCTCCTCTTCCACAGCCACAAGGCATCGGTGATCAGCGCAGTCTACCCGGGGTGATGTTATGCGCTGTGGACTCATTTCACCCTCGGGCAAACAGGGGTTGGTTACTTCGTGCAGTGAGCAGCTCTACGCAGGCACAGGGGAAGGTGCCTGCCCAGCTAAAGCAGGGACGAGGCAGGTCTGCGGCAGCGCTGAGCGCCGAGCACACGGGTGCTGGGGAGAGCTTTGCACAAGACGAAGGAGGCACCGGGGGGGGTTTCAAACACAGGGCATGGTGTAAGGAAAGGGAAGAGCTCTGCCATGCAGCCACCTGGATCAGCTCCAGGCTCAGGCCCATGCCAGGCTCCGCACACAGCCGGGCTTCGACTCTCACGTGCCCCCCCGCGGCTTGGCCACGGGGGTGGGCGCACGCAGGACCCCTGGGGCCCAGCACCACCTCAGCGGCCACACAAGCATGGTCATCGCCTCGCGAGCCCCCTGGGAAAGGCCAGGCAGGACGCTGGGCTCAGCGGTGCCATGGTTGGAAGAGGGGGGGCGGGGGCCGGCTGCCGCTTTGCACCCCAAGTCCTCAGCAAGGCTTGATGCAAAGCTGTAGGAGAAAGAATTGCACTCATTTTTCAGCTGCCGCAATTTAATGTGTAATTAAGTTTATTAATTGTGTATATTAGGGATGAAATGGAGACACATGACCATTGAAGGCCGCCCCAGCAGGCATTCATCTCGCAGGCATCTCTCCTGCTCTCGCACGTGGGAATGGCAGCTATCGCAGCCCTCCGCTGCGGGGTGCAGCAGGTCCCAGGCTGCCGCTGCGCCCCGAGCCCCGCTGCTGTCCTGCCGCGCGCTGGGGAGCAGGGAGGCTGCTGGCTGCCAACACTTGTGCAAACAAGCCCTGGAATGCCTGGGAAGGACAGGGTATTGAGTGGGCAAGTTGTGCCCGTGGCCATTTGTTCATGCTCCAATTGCTTTATTTCCAAACTAAAGGCACCAAAGACGCTCTATGGAGAGCCTATGCGGTCTCCTAAAATACTCAGCAGATAGATATAATATCCATTTATACGAGCACATAATATCCTCATAAATACGGCAAACCCAGAGGCAGAGGCAGAGGTGCTCAGAGGCCAGGACAGCAGCCAGGAGGGCACGGGCAGCGGACTGGGGCCAGGAGTCGTTTCCCAGTGCCTGTGCCTGAACAAACCCACGGGGTCCAGAGAGGAGACCTTCAGCTAAAGTCCTCGGCAGCGGGAGGATGGATGTGGACGGGGACCACTTGACCCTGCAATCTTCTCACTTTGATGCGTCCTGCGCAGCTGGAGGGAGCATTGCTGCGGGGCACGGGGAGAGCTTTGCTTTGGCAATCCTGGGTTTTCTGTTCATTCAGAAGCTGTGTTAATTGCTCCTGTTTGTGCTTTACCCTTGGCAGCTGTTACAGATACTATTCATCAGACGCAACATCATAATCCATTTGTGCTAACGAACTGCTTTGCAAGGCACTGCTCTGCTACGAGAGTGATGAACCCGGATAGTCCAAGGAAAAAGAGAGATGGCACAAACATGGATGGGTGGAGAGACAGACAGATTGAGGCATCCAAAGAAAAGCCAAATATGATTATTATTCATAATAAATAGATGAAGTCTGTTAATTGCAGTATTAACCTTGCAGTGTTGAAAAGTCCCCCAGCCCAATTTGTATCTCAGATAATTAACAGCACAGCCTCCTGGTCCTTGCTGCTGTCATTACGGGGCTATCAGTTTTGGGGATCCCAGGAAGCTGCTGAGAGCGGGCACAGCGCAGGAGCAGCCTCTGACAGGTTTTCTCCCTCCAGCCACTCGCAGAGGTTCAGCCCTATTAGTGATTTGCTGATCTTCATGGCCCTGGGTGAAGCCAGAGGCTGAAAACTCCTCATTTAACCAGCACCAGAATCCCTGCACGTGGTTATTAGCCCTCCTCGCAGAGTGCTGGCTGTTGTTTAGATGCTGCCTTGACCTTTTGTTCTGATTGGATTTAGTTTTTGCCACTAAAAAAATATACAAGAGACAAGAGTGTAACAGCGAAGATGCTCTGGGGCTTGCTGCATAATTTGCACTAACTGGCTCCAGTCCATCCCCGACGCAGGAGCTGCTGCCACAGCTTTCAAACAGCCTCCGGCTCTTTCGGGCACACATCCGTGTGCGTGTGTGGGTGCCTACGCGTGCGTTTTTTTGTCAGTGCAAACGGGTCTGCAGTGGCAATTACCATTTGCAGGAAAAAAACTCATCACCTGCCTTTAATCTCAGCTGAGAGCTCTGGAGCCTTCGGCTCAGCCCCGGGCCGGGCTTGGGCTCGCCGGGCACTCCGCTCTGGGGGGCTGGGGCTGCCATCCCGGCTCCAGCGGCATCCTGCC
>VXAL01008987.1:7272-22848 GCA_013399475.1 Chauna torquata
TTCATTTCCCCATTGTGCCTACGTGTGAAGGCCCATAAACATAAGAGCAAAATATGTAGCAATAATGGTGCAATTGCTTCTTATTCAATGTATGTTTAATGAAGCACAAGGATACGGTGAGCCTTCAGACATGAACATTCCTTGGAAAGCTACACAGTGAACTTAAAAGCACATCAGCTATCACTTCATGGCTACTAAGATGCATGACTTCAATTCTTAAATAACATAAGCTACATCTACAGTGGGGCACATGCACGCATGTAAACTGAAACTTTGAGGTGGCTGACACGCTGTCAGATACATGCAGTACCCTAGTTTATCCTGGGCAGCTTGTTTCCATGGCCCCGTTCTTTCCTGGCCTGTATGAATTTCCGTATTGAAAATTACTAGCAATAATTGTAGACTGTTCCTACCCTGTGAAGGCTATATTCTATTGCTTGAAGCAGGAGGAGGAAGATAATTCATAGACATGTGCCGCACTGAAAGCACTCAACACAGATTTATTCTAGCTATTTCAAGTCAGTTGCATAAAACTCAGGTACTAATCAGGTGTCTGAATTCGGTTTTATCAAATGCATATGTCTAAAAAAATTCCTATCATTTGGGAAAATGTAGGTGAGACTGAAGTAGATAAAAGATGAAATATGCAATAAAATGTGGATTAGATGTTACAAAACAGGAGTGTGACATCAAAATCTGGTGCAACAGTCTGATGCCATAATACCCAACAAAAACTGTCGTGGACTAGCATTTAATTGGACAAAAAGGCAAGACAGTGAACTGAGATAAGAGCTAGTGATGTAAAAACACTTCAAAGTTAGTCAGTCAGTCAAATTAATTTGCATACAGAATCACTAACAAAAAACTGGCTGTAGGTACTCTTTAAATTCACACATGACATAACTCCTCATTCCTCCTAGTACCCCAGAGTTCAAAAAATGTGAAGTTTGATCAAAATCTGCTTTCAAAGAACACTTTAAAAATCAGAAGCAAAGGGATATGTATATGACAGACAAACATCAGTTTTAGTTTCCCAAATCCCCAATCTGACTCAGAATTGAATATAGATGTGGTGGTTTCTTTTGTTTTAGTTTCAGAAAATTTGAATTAAGCAGACATAATGCCAACAGAATATGCTTATTCACTCTGAATCAGATCCTGGATCACTGACATGCACATCCTCGAATAGGCCATAAGGGGTGAAATGCAAAGATATTCTATAGGAAAAAAACAACAGGCACTGACCAGATACAGGATCGTTTCAACCAGTAAACATTATCCTAGCTTATGTATTAGGTAAGGTACTAGACAAAAGGCCAATTATGGTCCAAGTACCCCCATCATACTGTCTTTCCCACAGGCCACATATCTGAACAGGAGAGGAAAGAGAAAAAAGGAATAGAGCTGTGATAGCCAGCAGTGTTTCATCCCTATAGATGTTTTTCTGAAGATCATGTTTAAAAAAAAAAAGTTTGTAGTTGTAACCACACCGAAGAACTATTNCGAAGAACTATTGCCATGACAAACTAGAGCGTCAAATCTAAACCTCAAATTTGTTCAATATATCCATGTTTCAAAGAAAACACAGGATGGTCCTTACTTGCCAATATGAATGTCACACTTGCACGTTTTTGCATAATTAAGCAACAGAAGGCCATTTCCCTATTTTTTTCCTGTCACTTAAATAAAAAGAAACTCTGCAGCCTAAGATTCCTAAAGAGCACTTCTGAAAAAGTATATTCAAAGTAAATTAATTTTCTAGCTTAAAGACTTCTGTGTGGGACATGATTTGCTCATGACAATAAAACATTACATTTCTACAAGCACATAAGCAGTAGCCCTTTTAGGAATGCAACTTTCTAGGTTGCAATTAGAATTATGGGAAATAAATCAGCTGAACTCCCTGATGTTGACAAGTGGGTCAAGCTGAGGTGAGCCCAGTTCACAGCTCCCCTCAGCTGATGAAACAAAACTTCCTGTTGAACACCTCCTCTGCAACAAAGTCACTGTCAAACTGTCAGCCAAGCTCACAATGAGACATGAGGATCTGATAAGGCAATTCTATTTTCCAAGAAATTAAACCAAGCAAGCAAGGGTTCTGGTCTCTTTGACCTCTTATTTTCTCAGTAAACCCCTTCTAACTCACATAATACAATAAGCATCCTGGTATAATTTTTTATGGTTTTTGTTGCATGCTTGACAAAATATTAAAACTAATGTAAATGTGTAATGCAGTCTGACAGCACTCTTAAAATCAGACTGATTTTACTGATCCCTGCTAATTAAAAATGCTACACCAAAAATGAGCAATTCAGGGTTTCCCTCATCAAGTTTATATACTTGCAGCAAACATTGTTAACAGCGTATGAATTAGAAAAGCATGTATAAACAGATGTGCAAATAGATGAATAAGAAACGCTTGGTAAAGCAAGTATTACACCCTTTAAAATGACCTTCCTACAAAAAGCAACATCCTGTACCAATTCAGGGAGAACTAGGAGAAATAACCATACATGGATGGTTATAGCTCCACTATACAACAACAAAATCCCACATAGAAATGGAGCTGACCATTGGGGTTGGAAAAAGTGTTCTACAATATCTGGAGAGGAAAATTGAATGCCTAAATTATTCCCCACTGACAAAAACGTATCTTCAGAAAATACATTAGATTTTAGAATATNTTCTGGACATTTAAACTACACTGGAAGACTGACAGACTGGATGCAATCAATAATGATTTTTCCCTTCAGTCACTTTTTATCCGTAACAGCTGTATGCTCAGCAACAAACAATGAAAGTTCACAGAACCAAGGCTCTCTCTCTAAGAGTTTGTGCTGAAGCCAGCCTTCAGCTTTCAAACAAACTATTCTTGATGTAGCTTTGTTTAAATGCATACAAATTCTAGTTGCATCTTTCTAAAGGAGAAAATAAAACACAAATTTACCATTATGTATGAACAGGAAAATGGCATGATATCATCTTGTACAAATGCTATGTAGCCAGAGTATAATGGGATTTTTAATTAATTGTTCTTCTGTTAGAGAGCCTGATTTTCCTAATTGCATGCCCAGATTTAATTTTGCTTTGTTTGCTCTTCTTTTGTTTTGGTTTTAATTTTGCATCTGAACTGTTTCTCCAGAACAATGCTAACGCTAAATTATTTTCACTTTTCCTTTGAGGAAAACGTAGTGATCAAATGTTTTGGAGAAAAGCCTTGACATCTGGCAGGAGGGCTGGGTGATGGTGTCAAAGACATCTTTTTTTCTTGCTGCTACCGGAACACTCCACACATCCATCTTAGCTGTTGCTCTTAACTATGACAGGTACAAGTCTCTCAAAAGATGTGCATTTTTTTTTCCAGCTAGACTCCCTCAAAAGTATTCTGCAAGTGGGGGAATAAAGGGCAAACAAGTAATTCCGAATTACAAACCTAAATTCAAATGCAGTAAGTTTATTTTTAGACTGAAAATAATCCAAAGCACTTCTGCACGTGCAATAGGAAATTTCAAAAGAGAAACGCATATTAAAATGCTGCAGAAGGCAGTCGTGACCTGCAACGCATCCTCATTAAGAATTTGGTCTCAGAAGTCGAGAACTAAATATTGCATTGATTTTTAAGTTCCTTGAACTCCAATGTTATAGCTCTGAATGTGTAAGAGATTAAGACTTCAAGCCTCTAATTTTCTTCTCAACAACATCAAGGTCATTCTCTTAGTACTACTTTAATTCACTGTTCATAACAACACAAGATAGAAGTCTGCTTCCTTTTGAACACTTAAGGCGGATCACTGGGAGGAAGACAAAACATGCTATTTTGGTTACAGACAAAAAGTGGCACCAAGAACCACAAGTCATCCTAAGTTTTGAGTTCATAATTCATCTGAAGGACTGCATGGATGAACTCTAATTTTAGGTAAATTAAACACTGCTACAGCTAAGAGATGCAAAACAATACTACATCTATTACCATTTTTAAAATTCAGAACAGAGTGTTTAGTGAAACAAACGAGTTTGCTTTCTCTATCATTTTATCAGTATTTTTCACATTCCAACTAGCTCTCTGGCCTCTCCATTTATCAAGCAATCAGTTTCCAAAGGCAAGAAGCTACACTTTAATATATGGGACAAGAAAAAAAACACAAATGAGTCTTCTTTCTAGAAAGTCGCAACGTTTATAGTTTGCATTAGGTTTCTGTAAATCCTACTAAGCCTTTGCTAGTGCAAAAAATAATCTTACAAGATAACAGGTATGTCCACCAGCACTGTTTTTCCATAGCAGTAACTGTTGGGAAAGAGAACTCTGAACCTTTGGGAGTATTTAATAGCTTTATATGTAACGCAGATTTGGTTGCGAAAAAACAAGACACATTTCAATATTTGTTCAGGATCACTTAGGATTTTGAACTATTTAAAAAAAAAAAAGGATTTCAGATTTTCAGAATATTTAAGACTACTGTGAAAAAACAGCCTACTACGAATGTGCATTCTTAGCATTTAATAAAAATTTGGTTAAAAAAAGATTTAGAGAATGCCACATACGGATTCTTCCTAGTGTCTTCTCATACAACTGACACCACCTTCTTTAGTATTTCCACTAAATCCTTTAATCTTTCTCTTCTGTTATTGAAGCCTTATCCAAATTTAGGCCAAGGTTTTCAAAATTGATCTGTAATAGCTCAGTCCTGGGTGGAGTAATAAAGATGTTTAGAAGTTAAGATCCTTCCTGTGAAGAATCTATAGACTTCTTAAAACGAGGTCTTTCCTGTCAAAGTATACATCTGCACTTTGGAAAAGAAGTTCTCTAAACTGAAAATTACCAAATTAAGCAGGTAGACAAAAGCTATCAACCACCTGTGCAAATGTTGTCATCTCAAGTGCAGGTCACATGTTTTCGGGCAGGAGTACGAGTGGACAGGTGAGATAGCACTACTTTCCCTTCTCCCTGAGACCCAGAAGTAGCTATCAGATGGTTAATGAGTGGCCTGTAAATGGGTCAAGGGAAAACCAGTACTTATCCAAAGCAGTGGTCCTAAAACAAAAGAGAAGTGCTAGCTTGCCTGAGGCTATGAATAGATGGATACAAGTTCACTTACTCCACAGTACCCATAACACAGGATCCCAAGTGGTAACGCCGCAATACACAGTAGTTATACTGTACACATGCATACAGCATAGTAGTAAATGTCAAACCTATTGAGGACGGCCCAGCACAGTCCACTTCTTAGCCAGCACAGTCCTTAAATAGATAGGACTATAGTAGCCCATGACAAGCTTTTACTTGAGAGACATTTTATGCTTTAAGTAAATACATAGATGTATATATATATGTGTGTGTGTGTATGTGTATTTACATATATACATACATATGCACACGTAAAATGGCACAGACAAGATGACTAATGTAATCTCACTACAGTGTTGCATTTTCCTTATGGTAAGCAGAATATAAAGGTTGATTTCCTCAACTGGAATGTACTGAATATTTATATAAATTTTACAGTCTGACTATGGGATAAGGCATCATGAAATAGAAGTTTTTATGTTGCTATAGTTTGTAAATCATCTTAGTATCATCTCTAGTTCCACATTTCCTCACTTTTCTGGATTTGTGGGATATACAGTTTCAAAAAATGCCTTTAATTCCTGTGAGATTCTTTTGGTGCCATCACTTGCAAATATACCACAACAATAAGCTAGCCAGTCCCAGCTTGTGACCAAAATAACACAGATCTCAGACTCAAATACTTTCAGAAAAGATTGCAAGGAACAATGTTTTTAATATTAATTTTTATAATTAACATTCAACCATACATGCAGATACTATCTTTTCTTTTATACCATATCTAGTAAGTACAATTTACCTGACAGAGCATCTTGTGCTTCAAAAAATGTGCTGAGACCTCCTTTCACGTAAGCTAGACTCCCCTCATTTTTCTTATTGGCTTGTTTCTTCAAGTTTGCAACAGCCGTTTTGAGCTGATCAAAACTGAAAACAAACAAAAAAAACCCCATGACATTCAAACAACAAACAAGATCACCTAATGAATAAACAGAACAAGTTACTTAGAAAATAAAGACAACTACTGTTGCATAAACTATTAAAAAGAGTAATTGCTAACCAGCTTGTTTGCTCATAATGACAATTTACTCTTAGTCTGAAACTTTTTTTTTTTTAATTTTTAATCCTAAAAGGAAGGTTCCTACTGCTTGTGATGGAATATAATTATTTATGCTACAAATTAGTTACAAAATTTCTTCTAAATATGCAACATTGCTCTTAGCTAACTGCCTTTATTACATTAAACAGGCAACAGTAAGTCATTACACTTAGTACACTAGATCAACTACTGCAATGTTAGTAGTTTCTTTAATACTGATATTTGTTTAACTTTGCAGTTTAGTCCACAACACTTTTTCACTTTCAGTTTCTGAATTCCTTCAATATTGTTATGTTGCTTTTCAAATACATTTCATAATCGAACAGAATATTGGTGCAAAAATACAGAAAAACTGAACAGGTTCCTGCTTTATGAAACTATATGTTCTCATACATAGTCCAGTGATTTTTTTTGGAGGAGGCTTCAAAGGTACCAATCTCCAACTTACCATTGTTATTTATACAGTAGGTTTCTTTTTGTCTTAGTTCCTAACGTTTCTAAATTATTGCTAGTTTATATTTGATTTCACATTTTTATTTTTTTTGCAAGCAACTGCAATATGATCTCATTAGTTACATTGCTAGACTCATTATGAAAGCACCATAACAAAGAAGCTCAGAAATACATGATTTTCATCCTTAAACAATTATTTTCTACTACCTGTTGGACAAACCCATCTCCCTAATACATAAGAATCAAATGAAAAACTGCACCATACCCCTGAGTGTAGAGGAAAACAATGAAATAAAGAAATAAAGATACAAAGCAATTCAACCAATAGCTTTTGTCCATTTTAAACTGTGGTAGAAAAAGATATATTGAAAGAACAAACCAAGCTTTAGATCTGGCAGTAAGAAGGCTATCACCACCTGCTGGGAGATAAAAACACTGGTGCACTTACAGGCATTTTACTTTTTATACCAATGATGTCACAATATTTTGCTTTATTTCCTGTTTCCATCTGCTGGTCAGAAATCACATTACTCAATGGCTGGATTAGTCAGGCATACAAGAAGTACTTAGTAGCATTTTCAAACTAACAAAACTATGTATAGTTCTCTTTTTAAGCACTATTTCATGTTATCTGATGTCTAATAGCATGTCTAAATAGTTTATTTATATTTGTCAGGATGTTGCTGGGGGGAGATGTTATTTTGATTGCTTAGAAAGAACTTCTTTCAAGAAAAAAACATACATAAGCTAACCAAAACATCAGTGCACCACACACTTAGCACTCGAATACCTGAGGTTACACAGAGGACAAGAACTAAAGCATTGCTAGGTATTTCTGGAACAACAGCACAAATTATATGGGCCAGGTAATTCAACGATTAATACCAACAGAATAAAACATTTCTAAAACTACACATTTTGAAGTGAAAAAATAAAAAATAAAAACCAATTTTGCTTCCTAAAACAAAATTATAATTACATTCAATACATGATTAGATTCATCCTGTCCTTTGAGTCATTCTTCCTGTTGACTGTTTTCCACAGCTTTTAGACCTTCAACACTAAGATTTAAATTTATATTTTCTATATTAATATGAACCTTTTTATTCCACTAGACCCAAGGGGACCATGACTTGAAGCTGTTGATATTCAAAGATGAATTGAAAGGTGTTGCTCCCCCTTCCCCGCCACCCCGAGGAAGATTAAGAACTTAAGCTGATACTGGAAAAAAAGAAAAATTCTTAACAGGAAGCTTCACATTTACAATGGAATTTGAGGCACTGATCCATTGGCATAGTACAAGGTAAAAAGGGGCCATACAAGCTAATGTATCAATTCATAGTACTGACGACCAGAAAAATCAGTGTTTTTGCTGACACCTTGTCATGTTAGAGATAAAACCATCACATTATGCTGTTGTTCATATTCCATGGTAACAATAAGAGTCATTTCATCAGTTCTAAGAAATCATTTAATCTGCTTTTTGGATCCAAGATCTCCTTAAAGATACCTTAGTCATCTATGACAGGCACCTGTCAAATCAAATCTTAACAGCCTCCAGTGATGGTGATTCTGCAGCCTTTCAAGTTACTTGGTTCCAGGTCTTACGCAACCTAATATAATTTTTAATCTGTATCTAACCTAAATCTCCCTTACTGCAAACTGAGCCAGTCGTTCTGTTCTTAGCAAACCAAGAACAATTGATGTCTACCCTTGAACTGCCCACTATATCTTTCAGAACATGCATTCTGTATTAATTTTCTTTCTTTTCTAACAGCACAATTCATTCAAGCTATATACCCACAGATACTTATATACTTCTATTTTTGTGGATCAGCTATCATCTTTCCTACAGCAGCAGCCAAAACTGGGCAGAGCACTTCGACTGCTGCTTAAATAATGCCAAGCAGAATAATTATCCCCATATCTTACATAACACTGTCCTGCTGATACACCCCAGAAGATGATTTGTACCAGACTACCAACTGGTATCTGTGGCATGTTACAAACACCAGATCCTCGTCTGTGCTACCGCTGCCTAACCCCGGGTTGTTCCGCAAACTCTCCACAAGCTTCCCGGATTGCTTGCATCCTGCCACATTGCCCTTCCAGCAAATATCAGGGAGGTTAACATCTTCCACAAGAACCAGGGTGAGTTCTACAGAGACTTTCTCAAGTTGACTGAAGATGATTTTGTTCACTTCCTCATCCTACTGCAACGTCACCCTTTCTGGCCTCTTCAACCAGCTCTCAGCCATCCTGCTACCCGTTCCATAAGAGGGAACATATGTTCAAGCTGTTCCTTCACACACAGGGCAAGCCTCTCTCTCCTTTCCTGAGTGTCTTTCCCAGAAAGCCTGTTCCCACCCGTCACAGAACTCCAGGCATATGAGCTATCCCATTTTATTCCAGTAACGCTCGTCTAAACCCACATGTGGAGCTTGGGCTCTCCTTATTTGTTTCCCAGGCCACAAGCATATATGTAAAGGCATTAGGGGCTGGGCCCTTCCAGCTGGTTTTGCCTTTCTCAACAGCTCTCTCAGTCCCATCATTGAGCCATACACATAGCAGTCTAATGTCTGTACCTTCAGTTAACTGCAAGCTGTTACACAATCCCCTGATATTCCTAATTGGAAGTCCTTGTCACCAAGTTGCAAACCTGCTGACAACAATGCTCCCACCCCACTTTTTCAAATGAATCCATTTCTTACTGACAGTTTTTATTCCTTAAAGAAGGTCTATGGCTACAGAAGTAAAAAATGTTGCCTCTGAAACCAGTCCTACAGCCAGCTGTGAACCTACAGGATGCAACCACTACTACTGGAAAGGTGAACCTTTCCACTTCACTTGTAAATCAAAGAAAATACCTGGGCTCCCATGTTCTTTGCCTTTGTACCCAGAAATTTGCAATCAGTCTTGATCTGTCCTACATCTCTCTTGGCAGTGTCACTGGTGCCCACATAAATGACAGACAAAAGGGCTAAGCTTAAGGAAAACTTCTTATAAGCAGTTACATCAGAAGTTGCCTGTTCTTTCTCACTTTGTTGTCTCCCCAGCTTTTTAAAAACTTAATGGCTCCTGAAGAAGTTATCAGGTTGTGATAAATACAATTAATTTTCAATCACCTTTCTTTTAGTTACTTGATTTCAAAAGATGCTGTCATTGTGTGTATATTAGGCAATAAGGATCTCTTGCTGTTGTTTTGGCTCCACTATCTATCACTTTGAGACTGAATTAAACTATTTCCCAGGCAGGCTAATGAATATATTTTTGAGCTCTTAAAACAAAACAAAAAATATAGCCCTTCTCCCTCCTCCCCGCAAATGTACAGCTGTTTCTACCATTAGATTATGAGAAAATATTAAATAAGTTCTCAAAGTGGTACTTCCCTTCAAATTGCTAATCAGAATACCCAGCGGAAAGCAAAACTCATCCTCTATAGTAAAAATGGCTTCAAGTACTATCTGAACACTAGCAGATAAAAGTTTCAGAACTCATACATGCAAAAGAATATGTATATAATGTATCCCTGTAAGCATACATTATTATGAACTAGATATAAAAATGAAAAGTTAATTGTCAAGATTTTAAGACTTACCCAAAGATTTACTCACTTGTCCATCTTCTTTATACTATAGTATTTTCCACAAGAGTTGTCTGAAAGCTAACTGATACCATTAAGAGTTTTACTCTTAGTCTGTTCAGTGCCCTCATCCTCAGCCTCCAGTCATGACTTAAGTTAACATCTGGAGTTTCCACTTAAGGGCATGCTACTTAACTTCTTAGTTCATAAAGGGATTTAGCTTGAAGCAAGACAACTGCCATCTCACACAGAAAAAAAGTAGGCTACAAATTAAGTCTGGTTAAAACTGAAGTTCTCCTCATAGCCACATTGAGAAAATCAGCATTGTTGATTCAAGTCGCTAGTCAAGCAGAAATACCACAGGCAGTAGAGACTACAGGGCTATTACTTCAATGTGGATCACCAATGACACATCTACTATACAATGAAAATGCAAATCTACTTGATGTTATTAAAACAATTACTTATATAAAAGCAACAAACCTTGTAGTTGAATGATTCTCAATGAGGTACCAGGCAGCAGAGAAGTTTTCACTAGTGAAATCAGCACTCATCCCAGGGAACAGTGCTTCCAAGTCTTTCTGAGGAAATCTGCCTCTGAAAAATTAATATTCATTTCTTCAGTGAGAAGTATTCTGGTAAATGGCTTACAAATAGAAAAGTTGCATAAAACAACAGCTTGTGTTCCAACAAAATGTAAATATAAACTTGCAGCTCACTGTGAAAATAAATCTGATATTACAGACATAGCGTGACTGGGAAAGAATAGATTGAAATCCAATTTTAGTGAAACTTTTTTTTATCATTTCACCACTGTACATATGAAAGAAAGTGTTATCTATACGAAATGTTTCTAAAGAAAGACAACTGCTGTCTTCAGAAAATGGGACAGACTCATGATAATACTACTAATATCCAAACACAGGACCATTAATGCTGAATGTATTCAAACTCTACCCTTTAAAAAGGGAAATCACTACATCAAGCAGAGTAAATGAGAATATTCTCTACAGCCATGATATAGAGACTCTAATATCTGTCTAACTTCAAAACCGCAGGACATCACCAGGTTGACAGCTTGTAAGCGATCTTGCACCATCACTGTCTATAGGTCCATCTGCAGCATAAGTCCAATGGACATGTGAAGGATGACACACAGAACATACTTCCAGTATATACAAACATAGAAAGAAATCCTTGGTTAAAATCATCCTCTTGCAAAACAGAATACACTAATCTGTCTGTTGATAGTACACAAAGGAGAAGTGGGCAAGTCTCAAGTGAGAAACAGCATGTTCTGTTTATTTTTATTCAGTCTTACAATGCATAGAGATAGCATGTGAGCCAATTCCTTGTGAAAGCAAATTCTATGCAATGGCATTTTTGAAACTACAAGTAGTTTCTAAGATACTCATACAGAAAATGTATTCCATTTATTTTAAGTCAGTGTAATAAAAGTTAAAACACTTTTTGGTGAAAACATGACAATATTCTTCTCTCAGTCCAGACACACATTTAACACTTGGCCCATATTCATTCCTCTATGCATTCCTAATACACCACCAGGTGCACTCACCACCAGTTCTTTACCACCAGTTGCATCCCATCTTCAGAAACTAATCTTGTCAAAGTAGTTTAAAAATTTATTATTTCATTTTTGGATCAGCAAGTCAAACACAAAAGTCAATAAAATCTCTCTCTGATGCTCACAAGCTAGGTGAACCCTGCTGTACAAAGTGCATTATACACAAATGCAAACCTACAGTACCTTGCATTTAAGATCAACCTTGACAAACAGGGTCAGCTATTGGAAATTAATTTAAAATGTATGAAAAGCTATTTGAATGGACATCAAAGTGATGATTTGTTAGCAAATTGTTTGTTTTTTTCTGTAATCTAGACATATTTCATGATGGCTAAGGCTGTTTCTATTACAAAAAGCAAACACCAAATTAAATGAAGTAAATCTAAAGGCAGGCACATTAAAAAGTACAACTACACAGAAAAAAAAGTTGTTTTCTACAAGTTTCTATTCAAATCCAAATGGCCACTAGCACAAGCAGGTACTAAGGACCACATACGTAACGACATGGCACAGAAATCATTCATCACTAGCACCTCATTACAGCAACGGTATGATTTTTTTTTTTTTAAATGAGCAAAAAAAATCAAATGAGATGCAAAGAAAAGCGAAGACAGATATGAGAAGTAGAGAGACAAGGAAAATAGTGTGAGAAACAAATGCACCAACTAACAATGAAGGTCCCAATATTTCTCAATGAAAAAAGCAATAATGCAATACAAAATTTATTATCATAATGACCTTGAATTTCTTGAAAGCTAGTCAGCGAACAGAAAATGCTCACTAGAAGAAAACTTTAATTTATCCTTCCTTGAAAGACATTTTAAGACACTATCTTGTTTTTCAAAGTACTCAAAAGTGCTACTAGGCACAAGAATTTACAGGATGGTATTTCACGTGTAATACATCCCATGGCTGTCCAAAAGAGCTTTTATATTAAATCCATATGTGCTTGCATCTTTGTGGTACATATTTTAACGCTAAAAACAAAAATCAACAACAACACAAAAAACACTTCCAGTTATTTTGAATGAGATTCAGAACTCTACTGCAAGCACTATAAAAGTGCACACACACAATACAGAAGCAGAATTTTGTTCATATTTTTCAGAACTTCAATATATTTCCTCAGAAGCCAACAGAAACAGACAACACAGAAAGCAGACACTCAACAAATACATTGTTACCAAATGCTACTTATTATTACAAGATTGCAAGACACATCCATGACAGTTTAAGCTTAGGCATAAGCTATGTAATTCCTAGAAAAAAATACATATGTACATTGAGATAAAGACCACTTATTTAGCTAGGGATGTAATAAATTCCTGCAAATGAGTTTTGCCTACAGACTGTGTGACAGAAACAAAGTTTTTTCAGTTCGATGTTTGACTGCATTGAGAAGTTATTGGGAGCTTTTTTCCAGCAGATGTATTTGTGTAGAACCATAAATTAGCAATGCGTTTATGGGTGCTTTTATCTGTGTGGACATATTTTAGACATAGTCACAACAGAGTAGAAACATGAACGTGAATGTGTGTGGTACGTTAACAATACGTTATACTCTATGGTGTAGTACACTTATTTTTAATCATAAATTTTACCAGTAGTTTTTCCACTAACAGATATGGGTAGCTTGAAATGACTTGCTACAGCTGTCTTCACAACAAGCTGCTCACTAAAAGGTTCAAACTGAAAGCGACTGTATTTCTACAATGTCTGGCCAGATGCAGCTAAAAAGAGACTGACTCCACACACACACACACAAGTTTGTTTCATTAACTTCCATTAGTAAATTAAATAAATAAGTCCTTGGAAGTTGTTCTCATGAAAACTTGCTTACCATTTACTTATAAACAAGCACATATGTGACTTAGAAAAGTATTTGTTTTACTCATTTCGACATCATGGGGTGAACATGAACTAGTAGCAAAAGCTGAGATCATGCTAGCACGCAATGAAATTGTTGATCATTTTTCTGTTGATTTCCTAGTTCTACAAGAGTCAATTCAGGAAGCAACTCTTAATACTTCATCACTGATTAAAAAGCAATCACTGTAAAAGGAATTAGGGACCAGAAAACGAATCGAGAAAGAACTCAAGAAACAGAGGAGGTAAGCTTACCATCTTTGAAGACTCTATGCATTTCCCTATCTTTACAGTTTCAGCAAAGGTAAACATACTGGATTTATATATTTTCTGCTAGGCAGACTATTTTATTTAAAGCAAAACCAGATTTGGTACTAAAGTTCTAGCTAACACTTTAAAGCAGTCTTATTCATCCATCAGAACTATCAGGGAACAATTTAAAACATAAAAGAAATTAACATTTCACATACTGTTTATATTCATGAGATAACTGTAATAAAAATAAATTTGGTTTCAAGCCACTGTATACTTTCACATTCCTCAAACCTATTCTGACTATATCTAATACAGTCATGCAGTACTCCAATGGTCCTTGCTTCCACATACACAGCATGCACATCTACTTTGGATTCAAACTGCACAGGGTATGATCAATTCCCTTCTGTCACATCTACCCAACAATACAAGTCCCTCCCTCCATGACCCCCAAAATTAGGTTCTGTACAACTTAGTACTCAGTAATTCAACACCACAGCATATATCAGCTCTCACAAATTTTACTACAGAACTTGTACATATTCAGAGCATTTATATTCTCCAGAGGTTTAAGATCAGCTGTGATCTGCATGGGTAAATGACAGCCCCAAACCAGTCACAATTTAATGTCAGAGTTCTTGAGTAACAGCAACAGAATGCAATGGATACTAATGAACACAGGTCTTGACTACAAATGCAATTTAGCAAATTGTAACTTTTCTGTAAAGATTACTTTGCTCCCAGAGTCTCATGGTATGTTTTTCAGCATACATGACAATATATACAGATTAAAGGCAGGTCCAAAAACAGGATACAGCCACCAAAAGGTAACTTGAACCTCAATTCCACAGGAGTTTATAGGTCAAACGGAGCAACTTTAAATAAACACAGATTTGGAATACCAACCAGCATAAACAAGCTCAAACTAGAGCTGCTGTACACTCCCTCTCTGTCTGGTACCAGTCAGACTCCTAGAAGCAGGCTTAGTACCAGCTGTACTGTGTTAATCATGCATGCAAGAAGGCCAGCATAAAGGACACTGGAGTAGACTAAACAAGGCAAAGCAAAAGGTGTTAGCAAAGGTCTCTCTAACAGCAAAAAGACAAGGATGCTCTCTGGCAATTACTCCCTAGTAGTGCAGAGTTTATCAGAAATGCGACAACAAAATGACAATCATATCTGAGAAACGGCAACGAGAAACCTACTAAGAGTTTAATAAGCAGGTAGCTGAAACTGATGCATCAGCCTTACAAGTGTTACTATACTTTTAACATCATAAAATTAGGACACACATACTGCATCTCTCTCCTACGGTTTTCACATTTTTTCCTCAGGTGTCTCTGTGATGAAAGTTACCACAAGGCCATCATATTCAAGGATGAAATTACTGACTGCATTTCCGTACAAACCATTTAAAAACAAATACATTATCATAGCCTCCAGAAAGTCTTTTTCCTATCTCATGGTAGCAAGCTGATGTCTACCATTAGGTGGCAGCGTTAGATCATCTCTTCTCTCTTGCCAGATGGACTGTTTTGGAAGCTGGCGTGGGAAGAGGGAAGCATCTGTATTGAGTGGGTGGATACAGAAGTATGTGGAATGTACTTAGCATGTCAGCATTTGCTTTCATGTACGAGATAGATCCACCATAATGACCTCTGCTACATGCAAAA
>VXAL01008987.1:37967-47977 GCA_013399475.1 Chauna torquata
GAAGCGTAACCTGCATACTCCTATGACCCAAAAGCAAGTTTCTAGTTTTTTATTTTTAAAAATCTTTAATGCAAAGCTGAAAAAAATATATTTTCATGAAACTAAATAATAATTATTAAATAGTCCAATTAAGAACTATAATTGCAATTCTATAATTGCCCTGAAGAAGCCCTTTTTTTTAAATATATATATGTATTCTATATAAAATAAAAAAAAAATCAGCCTTCTTACTGAAAGACTGGTTCTTATGCAGAGTAGGGCAGACTGCACAAAGACAGTTTTCTATATAAGACATTTCCTCTGAGGAGCTAGGCTTACTGGAGTAGTGTTAACAAGCCTACTTTTTTGCTATGGACAATCTTGTTTTACACTAACAGACGTCTCTTTTTCTTTTCATCTGCCACTCCCTTTTTTAAACTTAATTTCCTCACAATATCTCCTCAACATTTTAACATGGATGACATCTGTTTGACTGCTCCCATGATCTTGCCCATATTATTCCCTCTATTATTCTGTCATAATTCTTGTAATGAAGTGCAAGCAGTTAGAAAGCCTCTGTAAAGACCACCTACTACAAAGCCATCTTGAAAAACATCTTTTATAAACATAATCTTCTTCTTTATATGAGCTTCTCAAATAAACTGTCCTTTCAAAAAGGTTTGGTTCAAAAAAAAAAAAATCAGACTCTTCTGAACATTACAAGCTTGCTAAAGATGGGACATCTTCACTCCTTAAAGCCACTTTAAAAACAAATAGTGAGGAAACGAAATACGGTCCAACATAAGGAAAAACAGAAGTCTAGTTGCTTTTCTGACTTTTGTAAAACTTCAGTTGGTTTAAAACAAGAATTCTTAAATAGATTTCCACATTCAACTTTCAATGACAAGCAGAGAAGAAATGTAGAGAAAAAGGAAATCACCAGTGCCTACCAGAACTGTTCTATAATGCAGAACACTGCTTACTGCTCTGGAAGAAATACCAAAATACAAAGTAAGCAAACAACAAAGGTTCAGGATTTCGGGATACTAAATTGGCTAGTACATTCAAATCACAAAGTAAAACTACAAACGCGATGAAGGCACAGAACTTCAGAAGATGAGCTACAACCAGATGCACCTTATAAATTTCACCAATAAAATAAAAAATCAGTTGAGAGATTTTAAAAAGGTGTTCCTGACTTCTAAAAGAAGAAAGCAAGTTGGTTCCAGTGACTGAAAATTCAGTTAAGTTTTCAGCAGTACTTTCTCACAGACACTGAACTTAAAAGACTCTTTGGAAGGAAGACAGAATCAAGGTCAATGCAAGTGCCATGGTCATCTAGCAAAGGGAATCTAAGTTGTCAAGAAGGGAAGAAAGAAAAAGCCTATCTGTCATCTCTGAGAAAGTCTAAGCCATACGCAAGCTAAAAATGAGATACACATACAACGAAAGTCTTCAGGTACCAAATACTTATTTGTTCTCAATCATACATGATATAGGTGACCGAATACCATTAAAAATTTTTTGACACAGATACAGCAGGAATCCAAAAGACCAAAGCATCTTCCATGTTCAAATCACAGTATGCCTAAGATGTTGGTGTTTACTTAAACAAACAAACACAAAAAAGCAAATAAATCAGCATGTTTGGTACTCTTATCACACTAACATCACAGCATTAAATGCTCTCTGAATGAACAGATTTACGAAACATCCATTTTTAAACAAACAATAAATGCTCGGATTCTAGGACCTAGGTGACGGCCTTTTCACCTTAAAGCACATGAACTTGTGCTTCTACTAAATAAATCTAGTAATTTGTTTTCACTAGAAAACCCAAAGAGTCCCCCGAGTACAACACACTACAACACCGCCAATGACAGAACATGGCAAATGACCCTAAGAAGGACGACAAAGCAAAGTTTCCTACATGTTTGCATTCAAAACCATTACAGAATGATGAAAAACACTATTGCAACCTTTTCTGTGCTTTATCTTCCCAACAATATAAATTCAGACAGACAATCTACATAAACTAAGATTTAAAAGCATCCAAAAAGCAGCGCTGTGAAAATAATTGACATTTATTAACCCCTCTGGAGATCTTCAGTGCCCTAGAATTTCCACAGCCTTCAACACTGCATTAATAATACAAAGTCCATTCCCACAAGCCTGCCAGGAAAGACTGGGAAGTGAATAAGCTAAACAATGCTGAAATTCCAAGTGATATTAAGAATCTACGCATGTTTATTTAAATAATAAAGAATACTTGTCAATTTAAACAAGAAACGTTCACAAACCTTACATTTGGGGGAAAAAAACCTCTTCAAAACACCACTAAGCTACTTATAATGAAAAGATGAACAAACATAAAAAAGGGGGGTAATTTCACAGTCACACAGAAAATAACAAAGCCTCATTTGTCTCAGTCTGTCATATCTGGCATGTTGATTCAAGCAGATATTAACACTGACAAACATGTTAACCTACGGGACTACGTTCCATGCCAAAATCAATCCCCATTTGGGAAGACGTGCATGTTTTGAGATGCAGAGGGCAAAATAAGAAAAAGAAAAGATTTAAAGTATTAAATGACATAATATGATATCCTTCTCTGTTTTAAAGGGCTACTGAATATTCCAGTCAGTCACAAAGTCCATGCTAGAGATTTCAGTTCGGAGATAGCCAAGGAATAAGTGCAATCACTTTGTTTCCACAATGGCTATACCCGCATATTTCATCAATAGGTCCTGCTTTACTAAGCCACCAAGGTACCTCTTCATAGCTATATATCTTGACATAGTGAAAGCAAAATAATCACAGCACTCAGCAATGCCATTAACATTTCTGAGTCGCAAGGGATTAAAAGGCCGGACCCGAGGCAGATGCTGGGAGAGCGCTCGGTAGAGGAGTTCAGTGAATATTTCAGACTGCGCTGCAGCTGCGAGGGATTGACACCGCTAACTGTGGAATCAAGCTCAGGAGAAACTCTGGGCACAGTTCCGGCATCCGAAATAAATTAAAGTAAACAGTGTTGCTCTCTCTCATCCACCCTGTTAGCAGCCTCTCGGTTGAGCTGGAGACCACACACCCAGACCACACAGCACCAGCTGAACTCACTCGCACGCAACATCTAGAAGCTGTCACTCTGCTGAGGTATGGAGAGGAAAAAGAGGGGGCAGGAGTGCAAGAGTGAGTGTGTGTGTGTGTGTGTGTGTGTGTGTTTAGAAAAGCTGCTTGCTCTCTCCTCCTATCATTACAGCTGGCTATGTTTTGTGCGGTTGGGAAGGAGGGAAAGAAGGGAGGGATAAAAAAAGACCTATAAACCTCACTAAGAAAACATACTGGTCTTGGCCTTTTGTAGTAATGACTTGCACTCCTCCTGTACGAGTTTAGTAGCTGATAAAGGGCTAACAAAGCATCCATTTAACATCAATTAACCTTCTATCTATCACATGTCAAAAAAATCTAGACCTGTATAAATCCATTTCATTGCACATATTAATTGACAGCATCATATCAGTTATGACACACAGCATACCTATATATTGATGTATTTTAAATCAGGAATTGTGGTAGGTTATTTATTTGGGTAGGGGAGAGACTCCCCACAAAGAACACTCACTATACACATGAGATTACAATGTCAAAGTGCTGATTTTTTTCCCACAAACATTGCATCTTAAAACGAAGTTTTGTTCATAAGGATCTTATCCCATAAACAGCTTGAATGAAATTAATGAGCCTACATATAACTGCGTTTGTGATCCATCACCAAGAAGTAAGAATACTGAATTCTAAAAATAGATTAAAAAGAAGATTAATCTATAGCACAGATGAACATTCTAAAATGGTAGGCCTTGGGGAGATCCTCTTGTTTCTTTTAGTTCAGAAAGTCATTTTAGAAAATCATTGGTCAATTGTATCACCTGTTGAAACAGAAAAAGTTGAATTAGCCATTTGAGCATTATTTTAGTTACAGTCTACTCTTTAAAGAGAAAAGGTTTCCCTTCCCTCTGCCACCATGAACGCACCTATCTACTCCACCAAACTCACCAGCACACAAATTTAATCTATTTACACAGTCTAACAGCCCAGAACCACAGTCACATTTTCACCTTTTTCCAAAAATCTATTTACTTCAATGACAATCTCCATGTGCCACTATTAAACAAATAATCCATACTACAATAATCCAAATGTCAGTACTTGCCCTGCTAACTTGGATTAGGATATTTTCATTAGAGAAAACCTTAAAAAAAAAATTCTAATATGTCACCTTATGAAATACATTTTCAAAAAAGTTAGCTTTAAAGTTCTATAATTTCACACTGAAAAATAAATTGGTCCTCCAATTTATTAAGTAGTTCTACACACTGTTTTATACCAGTTCTTGAATGAACAAACACTTTTGCTAGTATATTCAGTGTTACAGCACCTATTCATTACCAAGTCTCAAGTCAAACCAATTTAATTTTTCTGAATGTGTGTTCCGGTCATGCTAAGTTGGCTAGAGAAGAGCAGTAGCTCATAAGAAAACGAAATTCAAGAAAGTCTACACACAGATGTTTCTCCCCCAGATTTCCGCTCTTTTCATTATAAATTGCATTACAACTCCCCAGAAATTAAGACATCTACTTGTTAAAAGCTTCTGTATTTATTATGTGATGCATCTCTATAATCTAGCAACGATGTGAAGAAAAGCCTTAAACATATATATATATAAACACATATACCGAAAAAAAGTCAACTCAGCTTTACACAAAACCATATCACAGATGGCCATAAATCTCCCATTCATTTCTAAATTCTCAAAGCACATGCTTCCCCACATCTGCTTCTACCTCCAAAATCCAGTAAGTTTGCTTCATCTAGAAGTCATTCCCCTCACCGTCTTCCAGTTAAACCATGCATTCCTCTTTTCTTCTGAGCTTCTAAATTATTCATAATTTTCTGTGCATTATTTTAGTTATCAGAAGAATGGTAAAGAATCCTAACACCCTCATCATCCATCTTCTGTGATTCATAGGCAGAAATCAATACCGCTAGCATCAAAAACTTTCAAATATGTTTATGCAAATGCATTCAAAAAGATCCAGAAGTTCAAAAAAATAAACTAAATAAATCCCAATGGGATGGGATTTATTTTTTTTTTAATAGAGAAAAGAAACAAGACACCACAGATTTTTCCTAAGCCCTGTAACTATACACAATATTCTTTACAAAAACATTATATAACCACTGTAATTACTCAGTTCACATCGCTGAAGATTTAACTTGTGTTCTTGTAGGTAGGACTGATACAGTATATTTAACATTTGCCGTGTGACGTTTTTGGCAGTTTCTTTTGTTTCAAAGAATATTTAAAAGATGAGACATGCACTTCTGTTACTGAGATTCCCATATTTTTCATGTTCTCTTCCAAACATCCCATTCTGTTCCCGCTTAAGGAATTACTCATGCCATACGCTATACAGCATCTTTCTCTATTCACATGGTCAAAAATATGCACAAGTATCTGACAGCCTGCAGGCACAGGTATTTTTCTTAAATATTTCAGCCTGCCTCTACCTTACATACTCTCAATCTTCACTTCCACTCATCCTCCTAAAATCCCATCTCCTATATGGCATTACCATGCTTTCAGAGCAGTGAAGTCATCTTGCTGGAAAGAGAAGTTCCACTGCCTTCTATGCTGATGAAAAGGAAACATGAGAAAAAGACATCATCTTTCTATGCAACTCCTTAACTTTTTGCCAAAATAACAACGTTCACTTTCCCAGCAAGAAGCATTGCATACACGTCAAAAACACAGTGAGGTTCAAAGTGTCACAGTACTCTCAGAATTTGAAAATAGAAAACTTAAAAGTCTTTGGTTTTTTTTTAATTGAGAGATTTTAGGATTACCTTAAAAATTCAGTTTGTCTCCAATACAAAAGTTGGCATTTATAAAGGCACTTTTGCTCAGCATAATCCTAAATCTAGGACTGCTAAAGACTCTTGGATGCATTAAGGGAACTTCCAAATACAGGGTGCACGCCACTTTTGGCTCACTCACAAAGTAAAAGACAAAATACAGAACATAAGTTTAAATAACCTAAAAAGCACCGATTTATATTGTCATCTGATCCACAGACACTTTTACACTGATGGAGCTTACACTGGCTTTTGTGCAATAGCCTAAGGTCTGCCTTTGAAAATTTAAGTTAAAGTTTAGCAGTCTGTAGTTCCCTTACAGTCCAGAGAAAAATAGACCTTGAAGGGCTTGACATCTCAGCAATTTTGTTTTCCTTAAAAATAAAACAAACAAATAAAGAAAGGAAACACAGACTTTCACACCCATCACTGAGTGCAATCATAGTATTTTCTACTGAAAATGCTGAACATACTGTCTGCACTGATTAATAACAACTGTTGTCAAAAAAAAAAGGCTACACATCAATTTCCTTTTGAAGAAAAAGCACTACGTACTTCCAAAGTAATATAAAGAGTACATATAATATCTCCGTATACACAAAACTTGGGGAGAGAGGAGGTATTTGATTTAGTTTTGCTTAAAATTTTAAATACTCAGCTTACCTTTCCCTAATCAAAGAATGCAACATATCAATCGCACAATTAATTCTTATTTTCAGGTGTTTATCTCATTACTCAGTTTCTGTGAAAACTGCCTCGGGTTCATTTTTTCAGGAGATCACAAAAATGAGGTTCTCCTTCCTCCCCTCCTCTTCCAACTTTTGACATTGGGAGAATAAGTAACAGCCCAACTGCTTTTGAACTGAAATACTGACAGGAATTTTATTGCTTTAAAATAATGTTCAGGTTAAGTTACAAATTTTTATCAGCTTTAATGTTTAAATTGATACTTTGTATCAATTTGCAAGTTGTAAAACACAGACCTTCCTGTTCTGTGCAAAAGAGGAAACACCAACCTGACATGACTGCCCAATATACGCACGATCTAATCACCCCTCATTCTACAAGCACCTTTACAAACAAAATCTCCCCATTACCAAGCACCGTTTCCCTCCCTTGGGAAAAGTAATTTGAAAGACAATGCTGTACAATACAGATTGGCAGAAAGTAGGTGGTCTAAGACAAAAGGTTAAGCTGAAGAGCCAGTGTCTGACTTCTGCTAAACGATACTCATTTAACTGTTTTCAGATTTTGAACCTTCAGCGTACTTTTAAGTACAGCAGCAGATTCCACTCCTACTGAAAAGCTCCCCCAGAAAATAAATTCACTGTAACTTGTACAGTCTTTTGAGTATTATTTTCAAGTCCTTCATTTTGAACTGAAGTACTAATGATTTCCTCTGTGGAAAATGCTTATGTGCCTTTGTTTGCATAATTAAAGCGATTCATAGTCATTCAAAACACATGCAGGTAGTGTCCATCTGTGCTTCACAGGCCTGTTCTGTCTTGGAGTACTAAACTGTAGTTTATTTCATGTATTCTTTCAATAGCTGTCAGAACCCATGTTTTCAAAAACACCTTTTATATTCAGCCTTCTGTCACCACCCTATTGAGATATTATTCCCCCCCCAACCCCACCCCAGTTGTCCCCCTCCCCCAAGTAGATTCAAGGGGAAAGCAGAAAAGCCCAGCAGAACAGAACTGAAGTAACTCACAGCTGATGATTAGTTCCAAGTACAGGGCTCAAGACTTACTGGATTTACAGCTAACCATATCAGTACATTGACAGAAATTTATTCAGTATGGCCTAACACAACACATCTCAAGTTTTCATCGCTAAAAGAGGTCAGTGGCCTCCACTTTTCTAGTCTACTCACTTATTTTGCTTTAGTGCAGCTTCACTGTGAGGAGTAACATAATAATTAACAGACTGTTCATTATATTATATATTTTAACAGTTTTATCATCTGTTTTTGCCTCAAATGCTCTCTACAGCTAGCTAGCAAACAAACAAAAATGCTGCTTGTATTCAGAAGAAATCCTGCAACTCAAAACAGTAAGATCTGAATACTGCAGATCCAAAAATACTTGGTCAACGTTACCTTTTGTACTGAAGATAAAACAGCTTCTCCATACAATAACATCCACGGTTCAAAAGGCAAGGTCTTGAATCTTTAATTAAAAAGAAATGTGTGGGTTTTTTTCCTTTAGTTCATGACTAGAACTGAAGGGATTTTCCACTGAATTCTAAAAATGTTCATTAATTTATACTGCTGTTGAGCACTAATTTCTGATAAAGCAAATACAGCTTTAAAAGAATTATTGAGTCTAAAAAATTGTAATTTATTGAACCAAGGCCACGAAAACACAAGACAACTTTGTATTATGTTAACAACAACAACAAAAAAAAAGCACACGTTTGGTTGGTAACATGCTTTTAATTAAATCGTTTCACCTCTGACACACACTAAGAAAAAGTTAGGTTTTCCATGCAGAAAAAAGCCTTAGCACTAAAATGTAAATTAATGGTATTTTCACTGAGATAAATCACACACTTGTATAATAAATATCATTGCATCCTGTTTAAAATCATGTTTAAGACAACAGAAACACCATCCAAGTAAAAACATTGTTGTCCGAGGGTGGGCATAAATCACAAAAACTGTAAACTAAGCTATCCATGGGAAAGAAAGCAGCAGTAGGGCATGCCTTTTGCTGCTTCTTGCTGGGTCGGTGCAAGCTGTGACAGATACTACAGCAACAGGGAACTAAGAATTACAGCTTTTCTTCAGGTGAGCTAAAGATAAAGCAAGAAGTCAGACCTTCTTTCCTGAGTGACAAGTTTGTTTGCTTGCAGTTTACAATTAAAACAACAACAACAAAAATAGAAAAAATGAATTAGAAAGTTTGCTGCAGTGAAATGCATACAAATCATTAAAGGAGAAAAGAAAGTGTTTACTTATTTTAAGAATGATCAGAAAGCCTTGAATATTAAAGTGAGATTACAATTTAAAACTAAATTTAAAGAACGGGTATTAATAGTTTAGATTTAATCTGATGTCCTGCTAGAGCTAAAATGGCTTAACCCTTCACTGGCTTTTCATTCAAAGCTTTCAAGTGCATAGTTAAAAGCTGTTAATCTACCACAGAGCAAACAAGCTGCAGGAGACAGAAAAAGCAGAGGGAAAAAAAAAAATAAGAGAGGAGGAAAACCTGATGGTTTAGAAGAAATGCTATTTTGAAAACCATAGAACTGAACAGAATGGCAATGTTCCCATTGGAAATAGGACCATCTTCATGTTTGGACATCCGCTCCCCTTGATAAAAGATCCCTTTCAGGTTCTCAATTAAGATATGGGAGAGGCAAGGAGGGCAGACATTTGGTCACCCAGCTCAAGGGCCTTTCTGGACTGCAATGCAGTGGAAGTGAGGGAGAAATCTGGAACTGGGGAGAAAGTACAAAAACATGAGTCACACAGGCAAAATAACATTTCCAGATAGGCATCAACGAGAATTATCTCTTAACCATTATGTTATTTTGATTTGTTCCAACGAGAACACTTTTTTAAAATTGAATTTGCCTAAGTACCCTTTCATTTTGGAGAGTTATTTCTGAAACTTTACAGCACCACTGAGCGGGAAGTTAAGAAATCTGACCTGCGAGTAACCAGCTCTTCAGTAGTCAGACCTCGCCTCTCCCCGGTTTATTTCCTCTAGTCCCCCCAAAGCCACACAAGCACTTCACTAAGCTAAACGACTTCAGATAGCTCTAGACCCGCCTCGTTTCACCGTATGACCCGGCGGGACTAGGAGCACCTTATGACACTTTCGACAGACCACGATCACCAACGGAACACGCGAAAAAGCCCCTGAATTGCGACTCCGTCCGCTGGCTTGCAGGGCCGGTCCCTCAAGCGCCGCAACGCGCTCCTTCACACGGGCGCGCAGGGCCGCGACGCCGCGCTACCTGCCTCGAGCGCAACCTCCCACAGCCGCCGCCACCCCGCAAACGCCAACGCCCCGTGCGTCCCCGGGCCCTGCCGGGGCAGCGGAGGCGGCGGGGGGAGCTCCCTGCCCTGCCCGCGCCTGGAAAGCACCGGGGAAAGGGCGGGGCGG
>VXAL01008987.1:48372-67837 GCA_013399475.1 Chauna torquata
CGCGTTTGTATCCGGCACCTGGGGCAGCTCCGCTCCCAGCAGCGCCTCCGCGTCCGGCGGGCGCAGGCACCGCCAGCCGCTGCCCGAGGAAATCGATGGAGCGCGGAGAGATCGAGGAGAGCCGGCCGCTCCCGAGCGCAGCCGTGCCCCCGAGCCCCGCCCCCTTAAAGGGACAGGCGGCGGAGGCGGCGGCCCCCTCTTGAACGGGTGGCGAGGGTGCAGCCTCTCGCGGAAGAGGTGAAAGGGAGCAGCGGAAAGCACGACTAATGAAATAATAGTAATAATGGTGACAACAACAGTAATGAATAAAAATAATAATAAAAAAAAAATTGAAAGATTGCGTGTTCCCCCAGTGCTGTGTGCGAGTCACACAAGCGGAAACCCACCCCGGGCATCCGCAGTGCGGAGGCCTCTGGCAGGAATGGCGGGCTGGCCGCTGCCGGGCTCCGCGGGGAAGCGGGGAAAGCGCTGTGCCCGTGGGGCAGGCGGCTGGTCCACTTGCCTCCTCCTTTCGCCCGGGAGCCCTGGCTGCGGCCTGCAGGCCGGCGGCCACCAGAAGGGACAGCCATGGTGGGGCCTGCAAATCAGCGTTGCGCCAGGCCCACGGCCGTGGTGCGGCGGACTTGCCGCTCTTCAGATGCTCCCGTCTGGGAAACAGCTGTTAAATTTGTGGAAGAAAATGCACCTGCCGCAGCTGGGCCTGACGCAGGCACTCGCGGCCCCAGCACCTGCAGGCCTGTCCCCTGCTGCCCCTCAGGCGGGCTGTGGCCACAGCCTGTGGCGGAGCGCAAGCCAAGCCTGGCGTGCCTAGGGTCAGTGCTGCTCAGCCCCTGGAATGCCGCAAGGCCTGGGCTGGGCAACCCCACGGGGCTTCCTCACCTGCCAGGCTCGTTGTAGGGTGGGGGGCAATAGCAAGGTTTTTTGTGTGATCTGTACCAAAAACGAGACCAACTTTTCATCAGAAATGGAGGGAGGAAACCTGTGAAAGGCTGTGTCTTGGGGTAGGTTTTTTCAGGTTGCTCCACAGCAGCCCGACCCCCCGAGCAGCAGCTTTCCGGCACCACCACGGAGCTGGACAGAAACAGGACGCAGCTGCTGCAGGAGCAGGCAGGCAGCAGTGCAGCCACAGCTCAGTCGTGTGAATTGGTCCTGGTTTCCCAATGAAAATGTCGGAACGCAACTTACTAAACCGGCTGTCTACCCGAGGCACTTCTGAACAGAAGCTCTTTTTCCTTTTGGAAAGGGTCAAGAGATGTCCTTTTTGCCTATCTGCTGGGATTGTTTGGAGTTCGGTTGCGAAAGCCAAGTGAAGATGAAATCTTAATGGAAAGCAGAGGAAAAGTAATGAGAAAGAAAACAGAAGGGAGAATCAGTTGCTCAGTTTTGCCAAACCAGACCTAAAGCGGGACATTAGTGGGAAAATAAATTATCTTTCACAAAACCTCAAAGAACTTGAGCACCGTAAAAAGCATTGTGGCAAAGAAATGTCATTTCCCTCACTTTTTTTTTCCGGAGGTGAGAGCTGCCCAAGTTATGTTAGTAGGCCGTAATATCTCAGTACATGAATAAACAGCTCATTTCTGACTCTTTCCTCTAGCATCTTTAAGTCATCACACGCCATCTGCCTGGGGAACAATGAGAGCCTTTGGTGCCACTCTTTTCTCTAATAACCTGCGAAGTTGTTACTGGTGACTGAGTGGTTTTCTGATAATACCCGATGCAGAAAGAGACCTTGTCTGTCCTCCAAGAAAAGTGAAGTTGGCATCACATTAAAAAAAATATAACTCTCTGCCACCCGTTTCAAGATGATGTTTTTCCTTCATGACAGCTTGTTTGCATTTTCTCATTAAAAGCCTGTCATCAGATGTGCCAAATAAAACCACTACTTTGAAAGGTTTGGTTGATACGGGAGGCCCCACCCAGCACTCCGCATACCTGGGTGCAGCCCTGCCAGTGGTTACCTGTGAGTGGATACCTGCACCCAAAAAGCCCGTTGACTTTAAGAGGTGCATAAAGGGAGCTGTCTGCCTGGAAGATTTTGCAATAAACATCCCTGAATTTAGATTTAGTTCAAGTGGCAAACTTTAGAGTCAGGGTGCAGTTTTGTTGAGGAGTTGACTGCATCTTCACCTCTTGTAACTACAAATACTGTGAAAAGGTGAATCAATAGCAAGAGGAAGTCTGAACTTCAGAAGAGACAATCCCCCAATGTCGGTTGACGTGAGAAAAGGCTGCAAGACCGTTGTGCCTTTGAAAATATCATGTAGCCTCCCCATCTAGAGTTTCAAACCAGCTGCATGGCCGCTCTTGGTCCTAGGGAACCTGTCAGAACAGCACAACCAGACTAAACTCTATGACAGCAGGAGCCTGAGGGATCGCTTATGTAGGTTCATCCACAGGCTTATGAGTGTGCAAATCCCGCTGTTGCCAAGAGTGGCACCCAGGACCCTTGTGATCTGCAGGGGCCCTGGATAATATTGTCAGTGAAGAGCTTCCTGCGTGTAGCACTTTGTTGAATCTATTGTGGGTGGTTTTTCCAGCTGATGTGCAGTGACCATGTGGTAACCATCACCTACCCCTTCAGTTACTCCAGAACAAAGCTGACAGTGACTGACTACAGATTTGACCTACTGGAGAAAAGAAACACTGTCCCACACATCCCTTTAGAACAAAAGGAAGAAAACTAGTGCTGTCATATATATAACCATATATATAGCTTATAATATGTATATACCGTAGTATATAGTATATATTTGCTGTCATACATAATGCTGCTAATATAAATATATTACTCCATGGAGCTCCAGATGCCATTAAAGAGATTAATCTATGCTGTTAAAACTGAGGAAAGAAATGACAAGTTGTAATATAATGACCTGGTACATAGTAAGTATTATACCTCACAGGGGTCACAAAAGTAATTGCTCATTCATGCCTTTTTCTAATCCATTTATGCAGATTTGACAGTGATCTGTAAACATTACATCTCTCCACAAAGTTGGGTAAACAGATATGAAAGCCAAGAGAGATTATTATGATCAGCTTGTCTAACCTGAATATTGAAAGCTGTAGAATTTCCTCCAGCCATTCCCACTTCAAGTTTTTTGTGCAGTTGTTTCTTAGAAAGACATCTTCATTTTGTTTTAGAGTTGGAGAAACTGTGAATGCATCACTGCACTTTTGAAGATTTCCCAACACTTACCCTAACATGTACCATGCCACCCTAACATGTGAAAAATAACTGATAGAAATACAAATTTTATTTGAAAAGGTAAATTCATCTAGCTGCAGCATCTGTCCATTGCAAGCCTGCTTCTTGTTAACAGAAGTATCTTCCTGTTGAAGATGTTTGTAAAATACAGCAGGTTTACTCCTTCACCTGCTCTTGGATTAAACTTTGATTCTGCATTGTATAATCGCCTTTCCAGGATTGTTCTCATTTCTGAATTCTTTCAAGCTTATAGCCGCCACTCTTCTTTTTTTGACACATGGACATCAAAACTAGGCCTCTCCCTACTTCTGTTTGGGTTTGTGAGGTGAATACTGTAGCCCGGGAAATCTAAAGAAGAGAAAAAAGCTAAGAAGCATAACACTGAAAATGACTTTAAGAAATGATCTTTCTAGTCCTTTTCCATGCCCAAAGACAGGATCAACTATTCCTTGTTATAACATAACTACTTTTTCAATCTTATTCTTAAAGACTTCACAGTATGGTGCTTTTACCATCTCCTTAGGCCATATTTCCCAGTGTTTCAATATCCTTATCATTAAAGGCCATTTTCTTGATGTGTACTCTGACCATTCCCTGCTGAAATTTCAGTCCATTAGTGAAAGTTCTGTCTTCACTGGGCCCAGAGAAATGATTGTTTGCTTCCTCCCTGTAGCAGCCTTTTACATTTTTTAAGGCTCTGCCACCTCTCTGTTCTTTTACTCATTAAGCAAAACAGTCCTGTTAGCATCCTGGTGTTCTATGCTTTCTGGACTAGTAATCAAGCTTGATCTCTGCTGCACGTTTCTCCAGTCACTCAACATCATTCTGGAAGTGCAGTGCCCTGAGCCAGGAATGTTTCAGGTGAAAAACGTTTAAAAAAGGATAAACTCCAATTGCAGTCACACTATGACTTATTGGAGCAAAATAATTGCTTTGCCTATTTTGTGGACTATCTTCCTGTTCCTACACTCTCATATGGCATTTGCCTTTTTACAACAGCATAACAATGTTGACTCGTGTTTAGCCTGTGATTCACTCTACATTTTTTCTATGCAACTGTAATCCTGTTTACTTTTCCCCTTCCTGTATCCGGGGAACTGATGATTCCATGTGTAATATACGACACTTGCACCTATTGAATACTGTCTTTTGTGTTTTTCTTTTAAAAATTCTCCAGTTTGTCAAGATCACTCTGAACGCTAATTCTGTTCTCTAACAAACTTTTAGCTGCCCTCTTCTTCCTGTCTGCTCCAAGTGTAACAAGCTTAGTCTACATTCCGTTCTTCACATAATTAATAAGCAGTAATATCAGATTCAGGACAGGCCCTTGAGGAACCTCTTTCAATGCATCTTTCCATTTGATATTGGGCCATTTTGCTAACACCTCCCCATCCATTCCTCTAAGCCCATGGGATTTTCAATCTGGACCATATTGTCTTTGCTTATTCTTGAGGAATGTTGCCAAAAAAAATTTCTAAAATGAAGATATATGAAGTTTTACTACTTCTATCCTTTGTATAGTGCCTATTACCTTACAGTAAAAGGAAATCAGATTGGTTTAACAGGATTCGTTCTTGACAAATCTGTGTTAGTTGTTACTCATCTTATTTTCTTCTAATGCTTGCAGATGGTTTGCTTGATCATTTCCACAAACTGAAGCTACCTGATCTATAACTCTCCAACTCCTTTTTTTCTATGTGTAATTAACTTTAAGCCTAATTGAAATCAAGAGGGCTACTTCCATACCTTTGAGAAGTGCCTTCTGAGCCAGAGATCAGAGATCTGAACCAGGAGCAAGCCCAACCATTCCTTGTCGGTTCTAAAAAATCTATAATCCTTGCACAAGCTTTGTTCACCTCATTGCTTCTACTTCCCTTTACTTTCCTGATGCTTCAGTGGAACATTCCTGCAGATGTTGGCTTCTAGCTGCTCTCATAGTTTTTATGAAAAATTCGTACAGATATTTCAAAAGCCAAGCAGATTTCCTGTGTTGTGTTATGCACTCAAGATGAGCTGCTTTCTGCAGCTCCCTCCTAAACTGAAAGTCACCTGGATATATGTCGTGAAACCAACATCCAGGTAGCAATGTACCTAAATCTTACATTTCTATTTTTATTTTTATTTTTTAATAAATAGGTACAGAAATAAGTTTTTCTTTGACCCTGGCAGTCTTTTGACCATTATTTAGGAGTTTAAGCCGGAAACCCTCACTATGACGTGAAATACTTTCATCTTAGCTGAAAGGAGAGAGAGAAAGAAACAACGTACTGATCAGTGTTTGCCTCCAGATGATTTCTGGTATGCTTGAAGAGAAACAACATATAAATTAATGCACACAATATTTTGAGTTTTCTTCCAGAACACATACAGTCAATTTTTCCACATCAAACAAAAAATATAGTCTTTTGCACTTTCAACGATTTCCAACTGTACACAAAATTCTCTCACTGTTTTACTTTCTTGGCTAACACCACCCTAATTCTTCCCTTTCAAGGCTTATCCAAAGAATCTGTGCACTACTGACCCAGAGGCATTGTTTCTCTAAACAGCACCAATGAAACAAATTATTAATCTACTTTGTGCAGCTAAAAATACCGAATGCTGTATACTACAGCTCTGTCAAGGGTGTCACAACTAAGTTGCATCAGTTTGAATATTTCTTGGGACCAACCTGCATCTACTGTGTATATTTTAAAACAATAGATGCAAAAAAAGAAAGTTGAAACCTAAAGCAACTTAAAATTATGCCACAATTCTTTCTTAAAGTTAAAAAAGGTCATTCAAAGACCATTTTGCATTTTCTTTCCCTGGAAGTCCAGGAGAAATTCCGTGCCTCTGTTCCACAAGAACAAACTGTGGCACAACTGCTGTCATTTCCCTGCTTACAGGCACAAGCAGAGAAAAGCTGTTCATTAGATATTTTTCACTGACTTCTGAGATTGTGTCGAGTGCGGGCAGAGATCAGCTCTCCTGTCCTGCTGCCTGCCCACCCCAGCTCCCCTCCATGGGTGGCAAGCATACCTCCGCTTTGGTAGCAATCAGCACTTCCTGATGCGCCCCAGTGAAAGCCAGCAGGAGTATCAGAGACCTCTTATTTAATAACCGATCTCGGTTTGATGAAATCCAGTGGGAAACGCTTGCTTCCTGCACTTGCTGCATTCAGAGGCTCTGGTGGCACGTCTGTGGAGAGAGGACATGACAGGCAGCCCAAGGTTGGCTAGGGTTTTGCCACTACCGTTGTTTGCTTGCCAGAGTGCCTATTGTTTTGCAATTTTGTGTGCACGTGCAATGTCTTGCAGGCACATGGCTTTATTTTGTGAGCACTTTGGGGCCATATCCATTTTGTTCAGTATGTAATACAATGGGGACTGTTATTTGACAATCAATACATAATAATAAATAAACAAAGGCTGGTTGCACACTATCAGGTGTATCACATACACATATACTTGCAAAACCACATTAGTTTTTAAAGGAATTTTTTTTTTGTATGTGTTTAATGACATAAATAAACATTCCATCTAATTCTAAACCCCTTCTTGGCTGTAATATTTTCTTCCTAAGCTTCCCTGTCTCTCTTCTTTTCTCTCTTCTTCCTCTCACCCTCCTGACTTGTCATTGTCCTATGGTGAAAAAGGGAGGGAAAATGAAAAAATAGGGCTGGGGAAAAGGGAACAAGAATGGCAGAAAGTGGTTAGCTACAGTATGCAATCTGGGCTGAGTAGAATTGTTCTTTCAAAAATTAACTTTTTTGATAATTAAGTTCAAACTAATATCACAACTGTATGTTATTAGCAGGAGGTTGCATTTTACATCAATTAGGTGTAATCATGGAGTTTCCTTTAGAGACAAAATTTGTTTTAACATATCAGACAAGCAATTAACGTCAAAATGTAGATTTTGGTCCATGCCCTAAATGTATGATCAAAGGTTCCAGATCAGACAGCTTAATCTGAAACCCATTAAATACATGACAATATTCAGTTTTAATGAACTACATTTCTAGTCTTTAATGTTTCTTATTGTCACTTATTCTTAGACACAGAAGACTATCAGAAGTGCGTTTACATGAGAGAGGTGTTTGGCCTTGACTTCAGATCTACAGCAATTTCCACAGAAATTTCTGAAAAGAATGCTGGTTTGTGTTTAAAAACACAGGGGCCTAAATTTAGATTGTTAAATCTGTATTTAGCCCTGCAATGTGCTGAGCACTCTGGCGGTGATCCAAGAAAGCACTTACACATTCCCATTAACTTTAAAACATGTTCAGGTCTATTACTCACTTTACCAAAAGAACTGAACTCAAATACTTAAACTAAGCATGCACTTCAGTGAGCTGTTGGATTGAGCCTTATTTAACCCCCATTTTGCCCACCGTTAAGACCTTGACTCACTTTATTCACATGATTTGCCCCGCTGTAGCAGTGGGACTATTCATAGTGGTGAAACTACTCAAGCATGTTACAGATTTCAAGGCTGTTTTTTCAAAAGGGCCAGGTGCCTATCACACACTCTTTCAGAACCTACTATGAGGTGCACATTTCAAAACATACATTATGGTCAATGTCTGAATACAGTTATAACAAATATTCTGTCCTGTTTCCATCTGTTACTATAATTCATTGTGGTTTGCACATCCAAATCCAACTTTGGGGCAATATTCACCCACTTCTGAAGGCCTGATAAAAGTCCCACTGCAGTGGTTGAGAGTCAGTTTTTCTGTATCTGGAAGGGACAGGACAATAAGCAGGAGACACTGTAGCAAAGAGCATTCAGGTCAGACATTAGGAAGCACTGTAACACTATGGGCAATGAAACGCTGGGACAGGTTGTTTAGGAAATGGACTGAACCTCCTTCACTGGAAGCCTTAAAGAACTGGCTAAGTAAGTACCTACCAGAAATGATGCTCTTCGTGGTGCTACAGTCAGTCCTTCCTTACATAGGCAGGATGCACTAGGCAAGTTCAAAAGGTGCCTTATAGCCCCTGTGCAACTATTAGTTGCAGTGAGACTTGTGTCAGGCTCTTGCTATTTACTGCCTAGTCTTTTACATCGATGTCTTTGCATTTGCCCACATAGGAACCGTGTCCTGGTTCGGTTATGAGCAAAAAACAGTATTAGACAAACAAGAAAAAAAATTTTTTTTGCAAGATCTTCTAGCAACAGTAAAAAAAAAGACAGCATGTGAAAACTAGAAAGCTAGGCTAGAAGCATTTCCAGTAATTTCCTGTTTTCCAATTTCCCAGCTATCAGCTGCAGTTAAAGACATCAGTGAAAATCTGAAATCTGATATAGAAATCCCGATATCTTCTTTAAAGGGGTATTTGCCAAAAAAAAAAAAAAGAAAAAAAACCTGCATTAGAAAGAAGGGTTAGTACACTGATGATCATTTGTGAATGTGATAGTCAGCAGCTAGTTAGTGTTCAGGACTGTAAGAGATCCACCTTGCAGCTAAAGTGCTTACTCTCTTCTCCAGCGCATAACCACCGAGCCCCAACACCCCCTGGCTTTGCCTTCACCAGCAGTGAAGGAAGCAGCAAGGACAAAGGATCTTCTAAAGCATGTGATGCTGTGGTGATTATGCAACATAAATTTTCTCTATGGGCAACAAACTCACTTTTAAAAGTGTCCCTTTTGCCTGCTATGCGTTCCCTGCCATCCCATGCAGTGCCTCCACTGCGCCAGTGCCGAAGCGACAGGGTGGCTGCGTCCTCGACAAGGGGCAGAAATGCGCAGTGAGGAGAGACAGGGCTGGGAGGAGCAGCCATCTTCCATTTAAATCCCATTTTTGATTACTGTTCACACTTGCAAGGTGAAATTAACCAGCTGTAAGCATAAAGGGAAATGTTCATTTAATCCCTTGCATTACACTTTAGGGAATTTGTAACATCCAGTTGAAACAGAAGTCACCCTGAATTGTGACAAGGCACAATGTGCACACACAAGATACGTTTGGACAGATTGCTGCTCTACACCTAGCTTGGGGCATTTTTTTAACTGCCAAAATCAACCTTTTCTCTGGGAAATGTACAGGGAGGAAGTTTGGGAATAGCACTAGAACAGGCTGGAGAGGTCTGCTCCAGGTCTGAACTTCCCCAGCGGGGAGATCTAGACTTTCCAAAGAAGGCAGTGGAAACGGGAATACTAGGGATGACTTTTTGGTTTCAGACTTTCTCTGCTTAAAAAACAACAACAACAAAAATACCCTGCTTATTTTGGTGTTTTATTCATTTATAAGAAAACATTTGGTGCTTGACTCCAAATCTCCAAATTCCAGTTCTAGATGAAATCATGCATCCTGAAAATTCAGAAGTAGGAACAGATGTTTCCTTTTTTAAAATTTCTTTTCCTTTTGGCCTCCAGTTTTTTCTCCATTCTGAAATATCTATAAATTCAAATAGTTTGATAATCTTGAAGGTATGTGCTTGTAGGTAAGAACTGAATCCATCTTCAATTCATTCTTCCTCCAAATAATTTCTGAATTTCTGAATGGCGAATTTATCGTTACACATTTCTTTATGCCTGCATTCCAGGGACCAAGCATGATTCCCCAAAATTTCAATAGTTCCAGTTGGTGTATTGGGTGGAAAAAAAAACAAATGAACAAGATACTGTTTGTTAATGTTGACTTGCTTGCACCAATCTTTAATTTTTGAACAACAACAACAACAACAACAACAACAACAACAACAAAAATAAAGCAAAATAATTAGCAATAAGAGAAAAAATGATGTAGCTCTGAAATTTTGGGGAGGGATTGGGGAAAATATTTGAACAATCTTGAGATCCAAGGCTAGCACACATACCCAAGCACGTGCACCTACGAGCACAAAGGTAAGGATGACGCAGTGACCTTGGCTGCCGTGGGATTACATTCCTGCAGCAACGTGGGGAGGCACAGCTTAGTGCTAGGGCCAACCCTATGTGCTGGCGGAGCTGGAATTTGCCTAGAGAGGGCAGGGGGCTTCTTCTCTCCTCCCTCCACACACATTGTGTAGTGATTGAACTCTGCAAGACTTGCAAAGAATACATGTTATATTATCTTTTCATTTCCATGGCATCTGTACGTTTAAACTTTCATGCCTCATTGTGTCTGCGTGTGATCACCTTGTACATGTATTTAAGTTGCTGCTCTTGCCTCTGATCTTGAGAGACAAAAGCAACACTGAATTCTTTTTCCATTATATATTTTTACAAAAGAACTACTGTAAAAATTAATCAAAGGTATGCTGGTTTTTATTGTTATTTTTTTCATTTTGGGGGGTACTTTTCCTCATATTGCAGTGGTTTTGAAATTGAAACGTTGCACTGCTGAGAAAATGCCATGAAAATATAACCCACTACATTCCAAGAAAATAAATAAGCAAGGCCACCCAAATTTTCAATTAGTGCTAGTGCAGTATGCAGGAAATGGCTCGGGAACCGTCAAAGGCAGCCTTAGGCTGGGTCGTGGATACGGAACAGTGACAGGAAGGTTTGAGGCAGGAATACAGGCTCAGTGTGAAGATGGCTCCTCTCCAAGGAAAACGGCATGCTAATAGGTTAATACTGATTTCCTGAAACATACAGCCTGAGTATTACATGATGGAATTTACATTCTGACAAAGGCAATTGCGGAGCCTCGAGACTTTGCTTTTTTGGTGATGAAATAACACTAGAAAGTTCAAGCTGCATTATATATTTTATGTTTTAAGCTTATTAAACATTCAAAGTACAAACCGTGCACATATTTTTAAGCCACCTGAAACAGCAACAGCCTCACAAGTTTGGGAAGCTGGTATGAGAAACATTACGTTTCAACAGGTCAGGCTTGTCTGGAGTGATGCCATCAACAGATACTGACCAGGGTGGAGTTAGGCCACTTTCAGAGTAGGTCTGCCCTGAATCCAGAAATATTGCCCAATCAAACAGACATGCACAGAATCGGGAATGAGATACTTTTTTTTTTTTTTTTTTTAGCACACTCTTTACAGGCAAAGAGGTATTTTGAAGATACCCAAGGACTGAGTTGGACAAAGGTTGGACAAAGCATTTCAGAAACTGAAAAACTAAAAAGCATGAAAGCAGACAACACATCCTTTTCTGCAAGTCAGAGGAAGGGCTCTTGTTGATGGCAGAAGCAGCTGCACCAGACCTTAATCCTGAAAGCAAGTGCCCAAAACACGAAGAACAAAATGAAAAAGGGAAGAAATCAAATAGGAGAGAAAGCCCCATCCAGCTAAAACACCCAGCCAACCTTTCCCTGTTGGTTGCTGCCTATTTCCCTGCACCCGAGAGGCTGAGTGCTGGCCAGCTGTGGGTGGCACAGCGGCGGCGTGGGAGGCCCTCATCCCACCAGCCGGTCCTGGGCCGCCATGGCACATCGCAGGGGACGTCTGGTGGAGGAGCAGATGCAGCGAGAGCAGCCGGGAGGGGAAGGCGGGGAAGCGTGGTGGGTCTTCTACCAGCCTTAGTGGGGCCAAGATTTATCTCAGTATGTCTGCCTTACTATCTCCAGCCAGTGGTGCGTAGCTGCGCTGGACTGGCCCCCTAAATCCCAGCTGTGCCCATACCCGAGTGATCATACCTATTTACGAGGTTCACACCGTTGTCACTGTCCCTCATCATGCAGTGAGCTGGAAGCCATCGTGTGAGTCTTTTTAACAGTGCTAATTGCACTGAAGTCACTAGGAATTCTGCCTAGGTAGTCTGGAAAAACCGGGCCACACAAAAAGCCCCTCATTACCTGCGTTATGAGGCAGAAGTATTCTCCTTGCAGTCCCGGCCTCTCCCCTAGGAAAACTTCTGCGGGACTCAATGCACTGAAAACAACCTGGGGCCCCAAATGCACCGGCTGATGGGGATGCACTTTCCACCTCTTCTAGGAGAAACTGTTTTAAATAAGCTTTGTAAAAATTTCAACCAGCACAGAATATTTCAAGTTCCGAGTACCTTACCTACCCTAGAACCTCTCAAGCTTAAAGTCAGTAATTGTGTCACTTGTCTGTGAAAGAGCAATTAACAGCGAAAGGAACGAAGTGGAGGGAATTTGGGGGGTGGGGGTGGGGGAGGGCGTTAATTTGTTTTCACACATCATGGTACATTTTTTGGTCATATGTGATAATTATTTAATCAAATGGAATTTGCCTGGTGGTATTTCACACGACACCACTGCCAATCACTGCAAAGCAAACAAACCCTTCAGATGGTGGAGGGTTCAGATGATTACTCATCTGTCTTCTGGCAAGCTTCATGCTGTGATCTCTGAGTGGCACATCCAGTATTGCTGGAGTGATCCATGGGCAGCTGAGTGGAATAGGCACCAATTCAGGGCAGCATTTGCCTGTTTAGAGGACTCTGAACAACTTTTACAGAACTTGGACACGTGTAAGGCTCGGTCATTGTCCTGAATCAAGATGCTCAGCTGAAATGAGGCCACAGCTTTTATGAAAAGGTACTTCTTCCCTATAGGAATAGAGAGCCTCATTTCCTTTCCATGTGAACACTTGATCCATGATAAATGTTTATAAAGTTCCCCTTCACCAAGTTTCTTAACTGCTGAAGAATAAATATTTAAAGAATCACAAATACTATAATCAAAACCACGTAAGATGCTACAAGAGTGTTCCCTATTGTACAAAAAAACAAAGGAGCTGAAGCTTGCAGAAAACTTCATTTTCCTGGTTTGAAAGCTGATCTACTGTACAATCCAGTATGTATTATCTTTGTGCAATATTTTTAAAACAATGCCTTAAATGCCATTGGCTTAATTCTTACCATATTACTATAACAAAACCATGGAAGCCCTGCAGAAGACCAATGAAGAAGAGGTACTGGGGTCCCATTTGCAGGGTACTGAGTGCTTTAGCTTCTATTCAGTGGCGTCTTGGGGATTAGACCTGTGTTTAAGATTAAGGACATACCTAAGTGCCTTGCTGGATGGCAGCCAGGATGTTCAGCACCTTGCAGGACTGAGCCCTTTGCTGGCACTCAGGATAGAGACTTTCAGTATTGAACAAATTCCTTAGCTGGAGTAAAAGTTACAGTTAAAATAAAAAGGCGTATTTCCCAATTGCAGTCTGTAAATAACACTTCTATACTTACCCCTAGAAGCAGGGGGCCACCTGAGGGAAGCTATTCACAGGTTTGAGAAATATAACTGTACGCATAGAATTGAACAACAGGACTTTTAATTTAGTCATTAGTGTTAAAATCCTCATTCCATGGAACAAAATGGGAGTATTGCCATTTTTGCCAAGGGGCTAAGATTTAGCTCATCCCTTAATACATGACACAGCCTGATGTGGAGCCTTCTCCTACTTCCAAATTGACTGTAATATTAAATTAAATGGCAATTTCCTATGGCTAGTGACCAAATTATCCAATAATATCTTCTTAATACAATCAAAATAAAAAAGGTGGAAGTAATGTTATTTTAATGTAACTGATGTTTCCTGAATTTTAATCAAATGGAACAGAAGGATAAAATTCGCCAGACACAAAGTTACAGTGATTCAAAGGAACACAACCATACACCTTTGCACAGGTAAAACTCTTTCTCATGTCCAAGTCTCCTCCCCTTCTTTCCCTCCCTACAATTATTGCATATATCAAATACAGCGGAAACAAAGCTTTTCTACTTTGGAAGGTAAGAAGATCCATAGGAAGCTTATCCATGATAACTCTGGACTCCTGCAGATCAAAGATAGTTCCCTGATTTCCTGTCCAGGCTGGCATGCAATTGGTCTGGGAAAAAGCCCTGGGGTGTGATCACAGCGAAAGGTGAGGGGGCTGTCCCCCTGGGCTGTGCAGAGACATTTCTGGGCTCTCATCACCACCTGGCTGCCCACGCGCTCCGGCAGCGGCCACGCAGCAGATGCGCAGCCAGCATCTGAGCACGGCGGCTGTGACGTTTGGGCTTTGGCCCAGCGCACATGCCTGAATTGCGATTGCAGCCAGCGCCAGACCGCCCGCAAACCGACTTCCGCAGAAGCGGAACATGATTAGAGCAATTTTCACCTTGCATATTCTGTATGTTTGTAATTAGCGGTGAATTAATGGAGAACATTCCTATGTGAGTTCCCTTTTCACCAGCAATGGGCATGTCCGTGTATCTGAGCCAGGGGAGAAAGAGAAATGCATTGCTGGCTTCAACATTTTCTTTTTTGTGTCCCCTTCAGCCTACAGGTATAAACGCTATTTACAAGCGGAATCTGACCCTCCATTTATGTTATCATTAATTTGCATGGTAGCTACCACGAAAAAAAGTGGTAGTATTTTTTCCACAGTAAACAGCCACAAAGTCCATTCAAATCTCATGCCGTATTACAAAGGTGATGAAGAACTAATAGTAGGAGGTGAAGAACTAGTAGACACATGCAAGTTTTGCTGGTGAAACCATTAATGAAAGCACAGCTCCTCAGCAGAACTACCTTCCTCATTGCTCTGTGATATATCAATATGCATTTCTCCTCTCTCAAGATACAACAGTAAAATGACATGAGAAAAAATCAGCTTAACTGAAAACCAAGTGTGGTGACAGAGAAGAAATCAGGTATGCAACCTTCTGCAAACATTCAACAACTTCTTACACACAAAACTACTGCTTTTTTGATATACGTTATATATATCTGTGCACATTGACAGGCTTTTCCTCTACTAATTTTCTGGTTTTCCAAAACCACCAGAGGGAGCCCACAACCTCTCATAAATACAAGTAAAGGCATGTTGGGGTTGACAATGAAAAAATGAAGTAAGAATTATGCTGCCTTTGTGTTTCGAAGAGGTACACCAATTTCTGATTCACCAAGATCCATATAGATGCAAATGTTCTGGACAGGGACACTTGATACGCATAAACCAGCTAAAACAATGAAGAGAGAGAAGGGAAACCACCTGCAGTGCTTTGCTGCTGTTTTCCTGCAATTTGCACGACTTTTAAAAATTCTATCCATGCTGAGTTTGCATTAGGAAATTATGTTCAAGCAAATTGAGGAAAACAAAGCTGTGTGAAATTACTTGGGGTATTCTCTATATACACAAATAGAACTATTTTAGAAGACCCTTTTAAATTTTGGTCGTGGCAATTATTAATACAACTTATGAGAGTTCTAGTATGCCAGAAGATAAATTTTAGAGGTGCAGATGAAGTTGTGTATGCAGCCAAACACCATATGATACACAGTCATTTAGGAACATACTTTTATATGCTGCTGTTGCCTCAGTATAACACCATCAAGTGCACGGAAATATGAATTCTGTTAATTACAACGTAGCATCAGGGACTGCTTCACACAATCACCAGTGTCTACTTCCTTGTAAGTGCTGATGCTGGACTATGGTAATCACTGGGAAAGGCTGGTTGTTTGGATGCAGGCATGAGGAGCACAACGTCATGAAGCACTGAGGTGATTCTACAAGTGTCTACACCTTAAATATTAGTCACTGCAGTGACTACCATGAAGAAGTACTTCAAAATCTGGGCTTACTGTATGACTTGCTACCAGTTTGGCTATCAGTTGGTCACTGATTGATCTAACTAAATTTTACCTTGACTAGAATACACAGTAAGTATGCAACCATGCAGATGGTCCAAATGGACTTAGCAGACTGAATGGTTAGGCACTTTTACCAGAAAAGGCTAAAAATATAAAGTATAAGTCATGATTCCTTACCATAGTTAACTGATGTGAAGGTCCTTCCAGAAGTTCAACAGGGCTCTGACTAAAACAAAAGTAGATACTAGGAAAAGCCCAAGAAGTTTGGCATGTTGATACAGCAATACTACATACAATTTGTTTGCACTTGCCTCAGTCAGTATTTTCAGGATCCAAGTCCTGGTTTTGCAGGAGAAAATGAAAAGCTTAAAGTACAGAAAAGCCTAAGAGGAAGATGGACAAAGGTAAGGTATAATAGCGGGACCTAACATGTAAAACCACTGTTTCTTTAAACAACCAAGTAAAATTAATTGAGATTAGATAAGCTTCAAGCTGCTGTAGCCAAGAACTGAAACTCAGCTCTTACTAACTCTTGTGGAAGGCTGTACAACACAGTGCTCTTTTTCTGGGCACAGAAGAAAAAACTTCTTGCATGCATCGTTCCCTTGATGAATAGTCACAGGCTTTAATTACAACATTTTTCAAATCAGGCTTCAACCAATAACTGGCTAAGGCTCTCTGTAAGAAGATGCGTGTCTTTGTGACACTTTGGTTCTGGAGGTGGACACAGAAAGTAATCACCTACAGCTTTTGCAGATGTAATTGTAGAGCATTATTTTCAGCTTTTGCAGCGAACTCTTGCCATTTGTTTTAATTCCAGTCCTGTGACCTCAGCGATGGAGGAAATCATTCTTTCCCAGCTCTGCCTCTGTAGTTCTCTGGGGAAGAAGGTGCTTTAAACAATGTCTGAAATGCTTAACTAATATGCAATTCTGTTTACACACACATTACAAATAGACTAGTCAATGCCACAAAGCAAAAGCCAGGAAAACGGATTGGTAATATTTGTGCAGCACACATCTCAATGACAGTGGGGAGTGACACTGTAACACTATGGATCTCAGCACAAAGAGGGTCTAATTCAACATTCAAAATAAGCACTCTCATCCGATCTACCTTACTTGGTCCATAGGACAACTCATTAAAAGTAAACAAATAAAAGGAACTAAAGGTAACATTATGTTATTTCTGTCCTCACTTCCTCTCTAGGAGACACAGCAGAGAATTGCAGCCAGTTTATTTAGAACAAGTACAGATCAGCTAATTAAAAAATAAATGATATTATTAGAACATCATAATTAAGGGGGGAAATTGTTTGAAAGCCAGGAAATTCTTCGTTTAGTTTTCACAAAGTCACATTAGGGCTTCCTCATTAGGAGAGAAATCTCATCCTCACAGACGCTGCACAGGTTACTACCACCTAGGTGCAGAAGATGATGCAGGGAAATAGCTCAAGACTCGATCAGATAAAAAGGGCATCCCACAGATGGAGAAAGGTCTGCCCTTACAGATGAGCTCTGCAAAGGGCCAGTGCAAAAGTCCCGAAGATGACTCTCATGTCACATCTCTCACAAACCCTCATAAAATCCAACTCACGTCTGCTTTTATTGCTTTAAAGTGATGAAGGGTGCAAAAGTAAAATGAGGAAAAAACCTCTTGTTTTTCACCCAAATCATGGGCACGCTTCCGCTGGGGCTGCCTGGCTGGAAGGGCAGCTGAAGTCCCTGCAGGCGCACCGGTGGCCAGCCACGCTGGTGCGGCCGAGGTGGCTGCGGGGGACGCGTGACAAACCGACAAACCCTGCGGCCAGGAGGCAAACGTGGGGCCGCAGCCGCCCCTGAAGTCCGGCTCGTCCAGGAGCCCGGGGCTCCTTCCTCACCCCCCTTCCCACGGCACTGCACAGTTGGGGATCGCGCCTGCTGCCTCCCTCGGCTGCCGCTCCTTGCCCGTCTCTCTTTGAGCCCATGAGTTACTTCCTCTCCACGGATCCCACCTTTCAAAACTTCCTTTTTCCTTCTCGGGGGTATGTCTAGAAGGCTCTTCTGAAAGCGGGCTTTCGGCTTCCTTACCTACAGACCATGACGCCGCTGGGAAGCAGCGCGTTCTCATGCCTGACGACATCCAGCCATGAGCACGCAGCCGCACGTGTGCGCTTCCCGCCGCGCCGTGCTCGCAGCTCTGCACCCATCCTCCTCCCGTCCCTCTCTTCACCACGCTGCGGCTGCGGGATAGTGCCCGGGGCTTCTCGCCCCCTCCCTGCCTGCAGGTGTGGGGCGGGCGGAGGGAAGAGGAAAGGATGGGGAGGCCCAGCTCGCCCTGGCACCGCTCGCCTGCTCTCTTTGCGATGCTCCCTGCCTCTCGTGAGAGGGAGAGTTCACTCATTCGTGCCCCTCGCAGGAAAGCAACACCAGGAAAGATACAGGGGGAGGAGATGGGGTTGTGATGGCGGGAGACCTGTCAAGGGCTGAGTGGTGGTGCAGGCACAACTTGTACTCTGGCAGGTCTCTGTGTCTTATCAGCAAGATAATCACAATGGCTGACAACTTATTCTGCAGGCACAGAGGCCAAATTTGCCTGTGCTCAACAATTTAGCATGAAGCTATTAGCTAACTCTCCTATCTGTCACTGCGTTTTAGAGATTAGGTTGCTGGATCAGTGTGCTCTGACTTCTCTAGGCTTCAAGCTGCTTGGAAGGCTGCGTTTTCTGCTATCAGACCTCTGAGACCTTGTGACCTAGCATTTTGCTTACCTGTAAGGCTGTTATCACTTCTTCGCAGGGCAGCAGCATTAGGGCAGGAAGTATAACGTTACTGGGGCCAGATTCTCAGTTGCTGCAAAACAGCATCTGGGCAGTGGGGCTATACATATTAATGCTAGCCAAGAATTTAGCTTGTTGAAGTTATAACAAGAATGTGCTTACGGAAGAGATTGGTTGTTTGATTGCTTTACAGCAAGGAGCTGTCGTCTTTCATGCTAATTTTGGGCCACGCTAATCAAGACATTGGGCAGACAACTGCAGTATTTCAATTAAGCTTGTGAATCAATGTGGTGTTGAAAGGTACTGCTTCATTACTGTCTTCCTTTCTCAAACATTACAGTATTTTTCATGGCCAAGTATACCCACACAAGAGAAAGGGAACATGGAGGGAATAAACTGTGCATGCAGGTTCCCATGTGTCACCATCCTGCAGTTACGGAACTGCATTCCTTCTGATCAGCGGATTGTACTCCTTGCCAGCCTGACATGCCTTTGGATTGACTCTGATACGCTGACATTAGCCCCGCTGACATTGTGTTCGCTTTCTTAGTTATCAAGGAACATCAACAGAAAACCACTGGTTAAAGAACATCATCTGTATCTTCTCCAAAGGATGCCAGTTGCTAACAGGATGGAGCGAGTGCAAGAAAGAATTTGTTTCACCCTGCTCTCCACGGTGTGCATGAGAAGTGGTCTGTGCCCCGCAGTTTCTCTTTCTTAAAGCCCAGTCAAACTGAAGAGGTGATTATGCAGTTCTGGCTTATTTTCCAACCATACAAATACAGACAGCAGTTCTCAAATGTACAGCCCTGAGCAGTCATTGAGGGTATGTGCTCTTCTGCCACTGCTAAAGGGAACACCCTGGAAATCAGCCCTGTTCCCTGTTCTGAATTATCCCCAGAGGAAAAAGAGAGCAGCGGCCAAACTAGACAGAGAGGATGAATTAGTAACACAACATTCCCACCAAAGCCCTGTATGCCAAACCATCTATGATCTGTTTTTTTTTTTTTTTTTTTTTTT
>VXAL01008987.1:67927-93435 GCA_013399475.1 Chauna torquata
ATGAATTAGTAACACAACATTCCCCCCAAAGCCCTGTATGCCAAACCATTTTTTATTTTTTTTTTTTTTTTTTTTTTTCCCAGAACACAGAGCCCTTCTACCCATGGACCACATTCCCCTGGACCCTGATGTAGGATAAACCGGTCATTTTTTCCCATCTGAGAATAATCCCCCAAACTGCTGAATTTCAGGAGATTACCTGACAGTAACAGTATGTTCTTGCCTTGCTGAAAACTTTGCACCATACATTTGGGTCACTATATGCAGCTTTATAAGGCAGCAAATTAATCTGTCAGGCAAAACCTGCATGGCCTCTTCTAGGCAGGAATCAAAAAGTAGCAATAACCAATGCTTGCTATCCACTAACATTGGGTGCGTGACGCTAAATAGAGATAGCAAAATTTTCTGGGGGGAGAGAAGTGCCGATTTTGCATAGAATGGTTACTAAGTGACCATAAAGTAAAATAGGAACACCCCCCCCACACACACACCCACACTTTTAAAATGCTTTTACGTTCACAAGGTTTTTATACAAAAGCAAAACCCAAGCCACCTCTTACTGCTAAATCTAAAGTAGCGTTTATTTTTCAGAGGTTTTTTTTTCCAACATTTTTTTTTGTGTCGCTGTAAATTTCTTATCAAGGAGTAACAAAGAAAGGGATTTCTCTTTTCAGATCAAGAGAGCAGCTTTAGTAATGCCTGTACTCATTCAACTTCTCATTCCAAACATCATCCATCATGCTGTACGTCCCTTGCACTGGACTGCAGAAAACATACCACAAATTCTACTTGGAATAGCAATGCATCTTGAACAAAGCTGACTAAACTCAAAATTAAGTTTTCAACAACTGTGTTAAAAAGAAAATCAATGAAAGAAAAACAGCGAGCTCTACTGAACAAACATCCTGCAGTTAAAAAAAATATGTTTTGATTGATGAAGGAAAAAGCCATGACATTTTAGGTGGCCTAAAAGAAATTTCAAGGATCGTGTTAAAAAGAAAGCTAGCATTGTATTAAAATATAATTATCCTGAGGGATAACTGGAATATACTGGAAAAGCAGGACATAGACTGGCTTCACCCTTTTCTTAAAGCAGTTCATTAAATCTTTCTTTCTTTATCTCATGTCCCCAAATAGGGGTGTTTACCTTCAGAATTATCAACTTTCTGGGTTGTGAAGCAGCTCTAATCCACTTCCTTGATCCTCCTGCAATCAATTAATGCCTTGCTAATCCTGTCCTGGCCAGGAACAGTGTGGAAAACTAAATGTAGTACATTATCTACAAGAAAAGTATTCAGGAATCTAGGTCTGAATCCTAGACACTTTTACCTCTATAGAAAGGTCAAGATGAAACACTCAATAAGATTCTACTGAGCTGCAATATCTACAAAAAACAGCAAGGTAAGCTCTAAGGAGAAGCAGTATCTTTCATCGGATCGACTGATACAGCTGGAAAAATCAGGCAACCTTTCAGGCACAGAGATCCAGTACAGCTATGGGTGACATCTGAAGTTTAATTTGGATAAGCTCTGCAATGGAAACAAGCCTTTTGGCATTGGACATTTACATAATTAACCCTTTCCAAGATAATTTTTTAATACTCTTTATGGAAAACATTTTCATGGTGTAATTAGAAAAACGTTCCCAGCTTTTATTTTAAAGACAGTAAAACCCCAAATACTTCCATAGGATCTCATATGCTAGAACTATTAATATAAATGCATTAGTCAAAATTAGCTGTAATTTTAGTATTGGAAACCTCTGTCCAGTTTCACGAATTCTCAGACTGAGTACTTTGATTCCAAAGAATTGACAGTTCTTTTCCAACAGCATGATTTCTACCCTTACAGACAATATGCATTATAAGATTTCGTGAGAAAGTGTAGGTCAATGAAATTGCTATGCAAAATGCAACTTCCTATTGAGTGAGGTTGCCAAGTGAGTGTCTTCTCTTACATACTTTGGATGCTACTCCTTGCAAAGCAATACCTCCTCGGTAGATGGAAGCAGCAGCTTCTCTTTCCTGCACATGTGTAGGCTTGCTTATGTATTTCTAATCAGTTACATAGGCAACAAGGTGGCACAGGTGTCCCCATGGGCATATCCCTTTTATGCACACCATCCTTGCAGAGTCAAAACCGCTCTGAGAACAAAGTCCCAAATTCCCATTCCTCCTGTGCATTGTCAGTGGGATTCTTGAATGTCTACTCAATGCCAATTGGCTACAGCTGTGCAAATCCATGGCCAGCTCATCCTCCATGTACAGTAGCTGTCCTTAATATACTGGTTCCTATCTTATTTCTCTTTCAGATATAGAAACAGCAGAACAATGTAAAATCATGGAAACAAAAACTCCCAACAAAAGAAAAAGCCATCAAAAAGAAAACCAAACAGCTCATTGCATTTGTATTTTCTTGTCTACAGGCAGCCTTGCCAGCACAAAGGAAGCGAGGTATACTCACGCTGAAAAGAAACAGGCCCCTTCTCCATGCCCGGGGCCCCTGGATTTCTGCCGGGGAGGCAGCTGGTGGTCATGGCTTGGGCTCTGGAGGAAAACCATTGGGATCTTCTTGCTTTTCCTCCCTCCTGGGCAAGCACAGCTTCCTCCTCTCTGGGTGGTCTTTCCAGTGATGGAGGTCTCGTCCTTCTGCTCCTGGTGTGACCCAGGAGTGAACTGAGCTCATTAAATGCGCTTGCCTTTCCTTTGAAAAAAGAAAAAGGGTAGGAATTAGAAGATTCAGGTTATGATACTACATTTCTATTAAAAACTATAGATGGTGTACTTTCTACTTTCTGTAGAAATCAATAGTATTTCACCCATGTGATACATCTTTCTTCAGAGACCAGAGCAATTGTCAGATCAAGCATTTCAAGACAAGTCGTTTCCAGAAGAGAGGAGTTAGACACACTCTTGATCGTGTGCTTCTGTTTATTCTGTGTAAGGGATCTAGGACACCTGTGTTAGTTTTAAAGCTACTACATGTACAGCACTTGACTGCTATATTTTGGCAAGTCCCAGCTGTTATTTCACATGTGTGAACTGAGAAAATACCCAAGGTAAACACAGACTTAGAAGAAGTACCGAAAACATTTACAATGAAGTGCAAGTATGGCCCACTATGTTAACCTGCGAATATATACAACATGCTGGCCATGTTCTATTTTCTTTTAGAGAGGCAAAGGAAAAGAGATGTAACAAAGCCTGTTTGAAACATAACAACCGGTTACCAGTTATTTCTCCTAAAGCACGAGTGTGAAAATCACTCTTCTAATATTTTTCTTTGCTTACAGTTGTTACCAGCCAACCTTACCCAAATGCGGGCAACACAGCACAGGAACTTTTTTTTTTTTTTTCTTCTATTCATTCTGTGCATCTGACAGCATTTAATCTAAAATCAGTTTAAATCCAGATTACTTACATGTGTGCAAATGCTCACACTCCCCCTCTACACACAGTGTTAAAAGGACATTACTGATGATCATTTGTTTTTCTCTGCTCTTGCTGCATTTTATAACATCCCTTCTCTCTTGAAATACTGCCAGACAAGATTGTCTTTAATACACTTCAGTGGCGTCAAAAGAACCTCAGGAAATGAGGACTGAGGTGAACCTGAGGTCCACTCTACGCCACCAGCGCTCTGATTATACTGCTTTGTACAGGAGGTAAAGATCTGCGCTCCTGATGTCCTGCCTTCAAAAACCAATATTCAGTCCACTTTCCATCTCCTCTAATTAAAACCAATTACTTTGACCTGCTTGGTTTCTCATCCACAAGCTCTGTTCTATTATTACCTACTCTTGCCCACAATGAGGTTTGAGTTATGCCTCAGAAACTCTTAGATTTCACTAGAAATGAGTTTTACTAGAAAAACAGGGTTTCTTTATCTCCATGATTTCCTGCATATAGGTCACATCATTTCAAGTATGATCACCAGCTCAGTAAATACTACCCTTAGGTGTAAGCTTTCCAGCTGCTGCCTGACATATTCTGTAACCACCCAGTCTGTGAGCCTTAACTTTTTTGAGCAAAGAAATAAAGAAATGAGAATTCAGATTCAAGGGTTCAATAAGTTACTGCCAGGCAGCAACCTGCGCACAGAATATTATTTCCTGAGACTGATTCCATCAGAGTGGAGCCTAGCAGGTATGAAAAGCTGTAGGAGGAAAGGGTCACTTATTGATTAGTGACAAGGTCAAAACTTTGTTATGGGATCGGACTGTGGGACCAGAGTCAGCTCAGGGTCTGTAGGAACATTTAACAGTGTTTTAATTCTCACTTGCCAATTCAGCCCTGATGTAAACGAGCCCCGTTCTGCTGAAGCTATACAATGGGTGAATTAGCCTGTTGTGTAAGAACCACATGCCATTTTGTGATTAACTAATTTCTCACTCAAATGCTTTCAGTACTTAAAGACGAATATCGTATTTGTCCCGTGTATGACATGAAAATGTTCAGTTGAAGTATCATGTCCCTCTAATTATAGGCACTTCAGACTCAATGTTTTCCTTACATCAGTCACTGATCATTCAGTACTCCCATTCATCATAATCCTGGATTGCTCTAGTTCACTCAGCAGTAATTCTAGTTGGCTTTCATCATTCATATGGAAAACATATACCAACAATTACATCTCTCAGCAGAAGGAATCAACCTCATTTAAAGGTTTATAAAAGCACTGAGAGAAAAAAGTGTGTATATATTTATGCGATCAATAGCATTGAATAAGCACGTAAATCTCTGATAACAGTACAGCTCATTTTGTCAATGGAGAAATGTTAATTTGATGAATTCAGCTATTTTATATTTCTGAAGCCAGATAATGCAATGCATTTTGGAATGGTAGTTCTAGAGATTCTTGAGAGCTTCATGGATAACTTGGAAAGAAGAAGGGGGGTGGGGAAGAAACAAGGAAAAGGCACATATAGTTATCCAGAGAAGTTCATAGAAAGTCAGCAATATAGGACAATCTAGAAAACATTCATTTACTATAATGATATAACTATGAGATAGTTAAATATCATCTTTAGAAACAGTAAAGTACATCCCGTTACTTAAAGCAATGAGACTGGTCGCCCAAGGCAGAGAAAATTTTGCTTCTTTCATTTCTTATCCTCTCAGAATTTATGCATACTCAACTCAGCTGTCTGTCCAGCTCCACCAGCTCTGATGACTTTTTTGAAGTCCTGCAGGAAATCTGTGTGAGTGCTGGGAATGAAGCAAGCTCTTCTGTCTTCTTGCTGCACACTGTAAACAAAGGACCACCATCCTAAATGGGAGCCTGAAGATATCACAGTATCAGGTGAAAGGCACTTCTACATCTTTCCATACATTTTAGCCAAAACAGTTCTTCAAGACTAGAGGATAAGCAGTGAGCATAATGATTTGAGGGTCAATGGCTCTAGCAAAGAAATATTTACATCAAGTAGATACTGTCTTTATTTGGTCTTTTCTAGCTGCCATTATAATGATTTATAAGTCCTTCAAAATCTTGAAAGAAAAAAATGAGGCTTAACATTAGCTTTCTAAAGATACTCTTATGTTTTTATAGAGAAAGAGTATAACTGGCAAATAGCTGTCTCTGTGTAGAGAATGTTAAGAAATGAAAAACTGCAAGCAGTGCTCATTATGTGTATGTATATACAATATGTAGTAAAAGGAATAAGAGAAAAGAAGACATGAGAAACTGCAGAAACCAAGCGTTTTAATTGCAAGACTTGAAAAACACTCTGTAACAGGAGGCATGCACGATAAAATAATGAAATAGGATTTGAAGAAGCTGGTGCCCAGGCCACAATCCTATAGGCTGCTGAAGAAAAACAATTCTGCATTATGTACAATGTCTGTAACTTGGAAATTTTTGTAACTCAGCAGTATTGCAAAAGACACAACTGTATAAGAAGAGCATACTTAGAATCACAGAATGGTTTAGTTGGGAAGGGATCTTTAGAGGCAGGGCTAATATTAGGTCAGATTTCATGTTCATGCCCGAAGTTCATAAACCAAGAAATACAGAATTTTTTAAAATTCTGCCCTTAGGTTAGCTGTCAGTGCTTCAGCTACAGCATAAACACAGCCTAACCCAGAGACATCCCATTTATTCTTGTAGGCTTGGTGTAGACCTGCTGCATACAAACCAGAGGCTGTTTCAGAGATCAGTTTCTCTTCTGATCTGTTTCAGTGCCTTCAAAAAATCTTTCTTCCTGCTCTCACGGAAACTTGTTCTGCAACGAACCATCCTAGACCTCCAATAACCTCCTATTACTTCCGTCACTGATGAGAAGCACTGAATTGTTTTTGCCTTCCTAGCAAATGCTAATGGTGTTTGAGAGCACAACCCCTACCATAAGGATCTTGTGATGACTTTTAACAGGACATTCTCCCAGAACTAGCTTGGGTAGCAGGAAGGGTTGTTTCCATCCACATCTCCCAATGTCATGTCTGGTACATAGTCATTCGGTATACTTCATTTCATTCCAGATGAATATTTGCCTCTGTCACAGAACCTACAAAAAACTGAAAATAGGTAAACAGCTTGGTCTTCTCTGGATGTCCAGTGGTCCTTCTATTGACTTCAAGGATTGTGTATCATTTGCTCCATCTAACTGCAATGCAGTTAATAGGATTCTTAACGCCATCAATATTTGTTTTACGCATGCCTTGGTCCTCCTAGCTCACAGACATAACATCTGAGAGTGCTAAGAAGAGGAATTGACTTTACTTCTTCACTTTGCATGATGTGACAAAAAAGATTCATCCAAGAACATGTAGGCACCAAGAGAAGGCAGTTCTGGAGGTACAAAGCCTTATAAGGATCCTCTCAAGGAGTCAGATCCATACAGAACTATCAGTGCTATGAGAGATTGGTACTATGAGTTAGGAAAAGAAAATGACCGCATCATCTTAAAAGAAACAATCTATCTTTATTACCTTTTAAACCAATTAGGGATCAGACCACCAGCATTTCTACCTTCTGCTTTTGCTCATGGTACTCATGGATTATAAAAAATGTTGATATTTCACTTCAACTTTATAAGAAAATTATGCTTGTGTTCTAATGGACGTGTTATTTTTTAGATGCATTACATTTTATGAGTAGTGTTGTAGCTGTGATGGTCTAAGGATATAACCAAGGCCATGTTTGTAGAAAGAAGCATTGTCTTTTATTAGACTAAAATAGTTGAAAAAATTGAGAAACTTTAGAGCACACAAGCCCTCTTCAGGTATAGACAATAAACTGTTCTTAATTGCATGAAGTTAAACTGTGGAAAATGCTGAACTACATGTCAAGGTTACAGTCACTGACCCCCTTGAATAGGCTTGCTGGGAGAGGGAGGCACGAAATCCACCCACCATCTGCACTGCAGAAGAGGAGTCCCTGTTTATGATTCCTGATTCCGAAGAAATTTGGGGATTTCTATCCCCAGAGACCAAATGGGACAGGATCTTTTTTCTCTTTTCAAAGTGTCACATGTAAAAGTGCTTTTGACAGGATTTTTACTCAAGCAGTGGAAAGTTAGGCAGCAGACAGACATCTTGCTGGTCAATATACATTTTTATGGCACTATATCTATCTAATGCGTCTGTTGGCAAATGATGGCTGATGGCAAACAGGGTTTTCTTGCTGCAACCTCACTGCTTACCTCTTTGACTGGTGGATAGTCCTGTTTAAGTCAATGGGACCGAACTCAAAGCATAAAGTTTAGGATGGATTTAAGTCTCTGAAGAATTGAGACCTCGAAGAACAAAACCACTGTATTTAGAAAGCCTGCAGATAGCATTGCTCAAGCAAGCATATTTCTCCACGAAAAGAAAAACATATCTGAATAGAAAATATCCAAGCAAAAAAAGCTCCTAGCAGTTGGCGCCTTCAACTTTCTAGTGTATTTTTCCTTAGATTCAGCTGCACTTAGGAACTGTGCATAAAACAAAGCTTTGGGTCCTGAAGCCTAACTTTGTACCCTTGCTCTGTAAAAGTAAATAAATAAATAAGAACACTAATGAAATGTCAGAATTTAGATGAGGGACAGAGATTCAACAAATGCCATTAAGGTACAGCCTTTTAAAAATAAATGTACACGGTTTGGAGACTACTCTGTTCTCATTCTAATGCAATTACAGACCCCAGTGTTAGGGTTTTGTTCACAAGAACTTCACCAGGAATTCTTGTGCATGAATCCAGCCAGGCAACAGAAACAGTGCTCTCAACTGGCCAGCAGCAATGAGTGAAATAGCATAGAAAATGCTGTGCCTTTGAATTCAACACAGAAATGTAATGTTTTGTAAAACAACATTCCAACCATCATCAGCCTGGAAATATGTGGAGAAAAAGGGATTAAAACTAACAATAAATTAATCATTTCAATTTTTTTCTTGTGGATTAATACAGTACATTAGTATTGTAGGCTGGAATGCCTATCTTGAAAAGATAGCATTTTACAGATCATGAAAATACTGATTATGTTATAGCAACAGGTTTTTTTTTTTTTTTTTACTATTCATCTCTTATTAGCATGGCAACATAGGAAGGCTATCAGACTCTCCAGCTGCAGGGTGGGAGATGAGAACAGATGCTTACCTCTGGTTCTGGGGTCTCTTCCATGAGGAGTGAACAGCCACATCAGCACGACAATATATGCTTGCACTTAGATTATATGATAAATGAGAAAGCCTGAATGACCCTTGGGAGAAGGCAAGATATTTCTCAGATTTGTTTCACATATGGGAAAATGTCTTAATTCTCTTCTGGTTCCTTGGGTAGATGCTCAGCAAAGATTCAGCTAGTTAAAAAGTTCCTGAGAACTTTTTACACACCATATCATCTCCACAAAGAAATGGACATCTACATTTTCTCCACAGTGGTGAAGAAGACTCAGAAACAACAAACAATGAATTTCCTTAAGGATTACACTTAGGGCTTTTTTTTTTTTTTTTTTTTGTTGTTTAAACCATTTTCAGGTAGATAACATTAACAAGATTTTTCTGTTTATCTTTCTGTAAAATGCACACACACACCCCTGTAGTATGCATACACATGTGAATACATGCATATATGAATATGAAAGTAAATTTGTAATACAATTTATATGAATTTATATGATCAGTTCTCCACAGTAGAGGCCCATGGTCCTGTATGAAACCATATAATCCTGAAAGAAGATGTGAAACAACACAGTGTATGATGGAGACAAGGTTTGGTCTTCATTGACTGCTGTCTTTTCTATGGACCACTTTACCTTGACTCATTTATGTCAGCTTTATGTGAGGTACTATTACTCAAGTGTGTATAAATCACCATGGGATAAAATGAGACTCTTTAGCATCCTGAACATAAGGACGAGATTTAACCTCCACCCCCACACACGCTTGAAATTGATGTGGGCCTTTTACATTGCCTGCAATGAAAGTGTTGGCTTCTCTTTGAGCTGCAAGAAACCCTTGCAGTGAAAATACAACTGAAAGCTAGGTCTTGATGTTCTGAGGGAAAGCGAGACTCTGAAAACACAAATACCTTTTGCAAGCTAAGAGGGATTCCACCGATCTATAAAATGCTTGTAGCATTAGCACTGATTTGTCTCACTGTGAGTGAGCTCTTTGTGTGTATGTGGACATGATACCTTGATACAGAACATTTACTGAGTGCAGGCATATTTTTATCATATGCTCAGCTGATGAAGTGGTCATTCTATGATCTGCTAGATTCCATAGAGTCGTTGACAGGTTAACGCTGCTGGTGGCCAGCATGATGTGCTCATGATGTGCTCTCCTAACTGCCTCTGTCCCAAAAGCTTCTAAAGCACAGAGAAGTCACAGGATGGCAAGGAGCAGGGTAAGCACATAACGGGTGAGGCAAGGGATGTGCGTGCAGTCCCATGGCAAAAGTGTGCACATTCATGCTATGTCACGTGAGGCTGAGAGGGAATGGTGCCAGGCCCTCAAGTCGTTCTGCAACAGGCAGATTATTCTAATACAAAAAAATGTAAACCACCATAAATGAGAGCAGATTTTAGCTATGATAGTCCATGTAGCATTCAAGGCAAGAATTAATTCTTTGATGGAAGTCTGAGCTATTTTTATTGTTGATGGATACGTTCCTGTTCATCCCATGGTTTTATAAAAATTTGCAGTATAAATTTAAAAAAGTATAATTTAACTAGTTTGTCTTTATTCTCTGATTCAAACTTCTCTAAACAAAACATTTTGACAGATCAAAATACAGCGTTCGGATTAAAAAAAACCTGAAATGTTCAGTTCCAGCTGGAAAAAAAAAAAAAAAAGGTAGCTCAGGTCTGAGATATTTTAAATATCTGAGTTTTATCCTATTTGTTTATTCTTTAAAGCGACATAAAGCAAAAGAAAACTCAAATATCCTAACTCAGAAAATCCCCAAAATCTGGCCAAAAGAAATGGATCTGTCCACTTTTTAGTGAATCAATAAATTGTCAAAAAAAACCATGTGCTTTGTACATACATAGGTCTTTCTTGTGGTGGTTCCAGCTGTGCAGTGTAGGACCACCTGGAATAACAATGGAGCCACTGCACAATCAAACCACAATTACTTTGTGCATACATAGCCAAGATTGGGTCCTATCTATACGCAAAGAAGCTTTTGCTTTTGAAGACGTTCTCAGCCAGCAACACCTTTATGAATAGCACCGGTCACAATTCAAAAGCATGAGTTCTGTCTCACGTCTGTTTGGCGCAAACCTACTGTAATTGACTGGCACTCTCGATTAAATCTTCTGCGTGACAGGGAAACCCTGTAAAAGAAAGTCTGTCTGTAGAATTCCAGCTAAATGGTAGAATTTTATACTTATTCCTTATTCTAGCCTCCAGTAGAAATCACATTCTTGGAGTTATGGATAGTTCCCAAAGCCAAAGAGAGCCAAATTTCTGTCTTCCATTACCCAGTGGGAAATGGGAAAATATAAATGTATGCTAAGTGGCACAGTTAGCCAACATCACATCTGACCACTTTACAGTAATTCAACAGAAAGATTGAGGGGAGGGAATTGATACAGAAAACATTATGATAGAAATCATTTTGCAAATGTTTTACAAGAGCATCACCCACTGAAGGAGGAAGAGAAACTTGATAGCTAGCTAGCAGCAATGTTAAGTGTAGCTATTCAAATGCCTATACTCTTCAAAAAGATTCTCAAATCCCCTACTTTTTTCTTATACTACTTAGTGACAAAGCCACCTTTTTATATATAAAAAAGCCCTCAAAATGTCTGTTTCAAGCCTTCCAAAGTCAGTTTTTTTTTCCCCTGCTTTTTAATATGATTAATAACTCTAACAGGTATTCTCCAAGCCAAACAGCTGGGTTATTGCTTGAGAAACAGCTGTTTCATTGCTAAATATATCCTTATTCCACCAGCCATCAGCTTGCTGAAGCTTTGCTGGTTACTTGCCTTTAAACATTTGCTAACAGAGAGAAAGTCCTGATACTTAATCATAGCTGATGCTACAAAAGCTGGAGCTACTTTGAAAAAATAATACACAGAAAAACATTGTCCAAAGGCTTTTTTCGCTGAGGGTGGGGAGATTTTTTTTTATTTGTTTCAATGCCACACATTAGGTTGCAACCAGATGTGCACATTATAGATCCTGCCTGGATTAAAAAAAAAAAAAAACCAACAACAAAAAACCCTTTTTATTCAAAAATGTCAATATCGTTTAACAGCAAATGTAATATAATTACAGTATTCCATAAACATTTAACAAGACACAGACATTTTCTGCAGGAAAATATTACCAGAGTGAGCCTTTTAGCAGTTTAGCAGTTAAATTAGTAATTTCTTTTATAACATCTGGTGAGCAGTCTCTAATTTCTAAAGTTTTGGAACAAAAAGACATCAGGCAGATTTTGAGTTATGAATAATTTGCCAGTTGTTTACCTTTATGCCAATCTAATTCTCCCCTGCATAGATGCAATCGAATATGTTACAAATGTGTTTTCCATAAAAATCCCTAAAATGCAGGAGGGAGAAGGTAAAGAACAAGTTCAAGCCACTCTTGCCATTCACAGGCACCACCACATCTGTCACCGTCTGTGTCCCCCCCTACCCCAGCTTTTGACACCTGATGGAGGCTCAGGGCCCTACTCTGAACTCCTGAAGTTCAAGAGTGCCTCCATGCAGTGACTCAGGCCAAAGTAGTTGACCTTAGCAGGAATCTTTCCATAAACTCTGGATTTGGGATCAAGTCCAACAAGAAGACCTTATGGCAAGAGGAGTCTCTCTGGAAGCGGGAGAGCAGTGAGGGACCATCTGGGTGGAGGAGGACAGCCCCAGCCACCTGCTGATGTGCCTCTGACCACCCTGGGGACACGGCCTTTAGGAGTGAGGAGGTTCCTTCCTCAAGCTGCACCACTGAGAGGTTGCCAAAATGCTAACCCTGCTCCCGTGCTGAGAGCTTTCTCTGCGTATGGTTCCTTCCTAACATACCAACACTTCTTGCTCCGTGTTTTTCCTAACTTGGCTGAAGATCTCAGATCTGTTTGTAGCTACCACTTCCCCTTCTCAGTTCAGGCGCTTCCATCCGCTGCAGTGGTTGTAGCTATCGCCTGCATGACAGGAGGTAGATCCACTATATCCACTCCTGTCTATTAGAGGATTAGATGGGTCCTGCTTTTTGCGACTGGAATTAGTACTGCAGCCCCTGTAATCCTGTGCATTTGGTGAAGACCACTAGCATGACAGGGAATTGATGTACAACTAGTGCTCCGCAAACCACATGTTGGAAACTCTGTGATAAAACTTTCTGTAACCTGTTGATTTCCAGAACATAGTTAATTTATTGCCACTTATCTTGAATGGGTGATAATAAAGGTAATAAAAAGTACTCTCTGTCATCATGTCACCTGTTGGTATGCAACAGATACAAGATTTCTTAGATGAAAGGTTTAATTATTAGCCTATTTCTAAATGCCACTATGCTTATCCTTTAATCCCAAAAAATAAAGTTGCAAGATTTTTTAACATCCTGCTAACAGTACATATTCCATACATGCTCATAAGACTTCTGCAAAATTTTTCCAAACCATCCAAAAATGGGCTTTCAAAAAGTCCTTCCTGTTTTTCTAAGGTGTCAATATTGAAAGACCTTCTCAACACGTAGTAAGGAATACTTGTTTAAAAATCATCATGGGCTCATTGCACAGAATAGCATCACTTCTTGTGGATGCTTTTGTTGTACAGGATGACAAAGGATGGCCAGATTCTCATCTGCTGGGTGTTCTCATTAAAATTATCTGAGACTGGTGCAATTGCTGGCCAGATGGCATCTGGCATAAAGCACAGTAGTGAAGCTTTAATGCATCAGATCCTTCCCTTTCTCTTACTACTTTTTTTTTTTTTTTTTTCCCAAAAGTTCAGAGAAGACACAAATAAAGCAGGCAGATATTTGTTGCGGGTTCTGCCTTGCTAGATCAGCAAGGGTGCTTCCAGTCCCCCTGCAGCTCATGCAAACAAATGCCATCCTTAAAGAGGAAAGAGGGAGAAGAGACAGAAACTTCAGCTAAGCTTTTTTTTTACTCTCAATAACTCCCTTTTCCGCATGTGGGAAGTGAGTAAGCTAGATAATTTCTTCTACAGCCTACAACACCAGCAGCAATTGTATTGTAGGATGAAGTAACGTAATGGCAAATGCCAGGCAGTATCAGGACTTAGAGGTAGCCCAAACCACTTTCTCTTCAGAGAACTCGAGCAATTTGGATCTGTAGGAAACAGCACCCAGAATTCAAAACTTGCTAAGACTCAGTAGGACTTGTGATAGTAAAGGATCTGTTGTTTGCCAGTGATAAAAGTGCACGGTCTGCCCAGAGTCTGCACTGCCTTCAAGTCTTTCTTGCTCTGATGATTGCAAGCAGGCCTTCTGCACACTGCAGCTGGTATGGCTCGGCCTTCTCTGGCCTACAGGAGTGTACCCATTGCTCCTTGTTGGACCGAAAAAACAGAATTAGATCAAATTTAGAATAAATAATTCTGTAGGATGGGAGATGTTTTAATGGAAGAGGTGGGCATATTTATATTTTTCTAGTTTGGCATTTCTCTGCAGCTTCTCAAAGCAGAGCATATCTGGGATGTGACGCCCTGTGGTAAGTGCTCCATCCAGCTGCAATATAAACAGAGATTTTTCCTGCACATTCTAAAGCTGTAACATTAAGGAGAATAATGGACGATGCCTTTTGATATCTTTGTGTAAACAAAGAATTTTATTACAGTGAATTACCATGTTAATTTATGAAAAGTAAACAAAACCAAGTGCAAAACTGATTCAATGTATAACCTAACTTTCCTGGTGCCTAATGAGGTGACAGTGATGAAATCAAAACAAATATCTTTATGTTTCTTAAATGTAGGGAAAAATACTTCTGTGTTTAATCACTGCCTGAGTCACTGACAATGCTGGCACACCAACACCACAGGTTTTAAAGTAAATAGAAGTCACTTTGTCTAGTGGCTGAGGATACAGGCAAACTCCCTGTAGACCACCATGGGTTGTAGGATAACAAGGATACAGGGAAACAGCAGATAAGGCTCAGAAGTGAGTGTTTGCGCCAGTCTACGCTCAGGTAGTATACCTTCTCCATTGCTGTTCCGATACCCCCATTCTTCTAAAGCTTCCACAGAAACAAACCCAAGCCAAACACTTCATACTGAATGCCTCCCTTGGGCCAAAGATTCCCTTTGGCTTCCAAGTTTTTTTTTTTTTTTCCTGGGAGAAGACATTGAAACCTGTTCCTATGAATGATAAAGTGCTACCACTACCCCTGCCACATGTTCTTCCTCTCGAGTTGGCAGATTGCTGCCCAGGCTGGTATGAAACAGGTGCAGGTCCCCCTGATATGTAGGTCTTCACGAAAACTATGTGATCACAGGAAAACCTATAACCCAAGGTTTGTGGAAATGGCTGCAGTCCCCAGATCTATTAAGTGTATGTGCAGCCAAAGGGATGAGCTGGTCCTGCACAGCCTCAGAGCAGTTCATCTCAGAAGGCTCCCTGTGCTGTCAAGAGCTGTTGGACAAAGCCTCTGAAAGAGATGAATCTTTAATATGAATGTGATCCATACATCTCTGGAACAACTTGTGAGCCGTTGCTCTTTCCCATTATTCTCTCAGACACTCAAGAGGTGGATGTATATTGCTTTTTACAGGATTGGGGTTTGAGCATCCACAGTGGTGTAATCTGCAAGCCAGAGTGCCAGAGGAAGAGACTCCACCACAGCTGCACGCTGGAGTAGGGGTAGGGTTCTGCAGACAGGTAGGAGCTAGCAAACTTGGTTCTCCAAAACCAGGGCCAGTCCAAGTCACACCGATGAACAGTAATGCAATATGAAAAGCATGCCATACCAACTTGTAAACTGCAGGTGGTTACATTTATTATGTATCTGAGAGACACAATATGAAACTGGTTTAATTTTCATATCTGTGGATTGGACCTTTGCATTCTTTAATACTTTCTAGAGAGTAGATATTTTTGTCCCCTGTCTCCTATGAGCTGTTCCTGAGAAAATGGACAGAATGCACAGCCTCCCTTGGAAACTCTCTCCTTTTTTCCTCTTATTTCACAATAGAAACGTTTGCAGTCAAAGTAACTTTTAATGTGGAAACATAACAGAGAAGCTTGGAGACCCCTGTTACAGTTGAGTATGGCAATTCCAATGTCCCTCTGTACAGCCAAAGATGAATAACATACCAAAAACTGTCAGTTGCAGCAGTGGCAAAAATAAAGTTGGTTAAGGGTTACGGACACTGTTGGTTAAGGACAGTCCACGTGTCACTGTCCATACAATTCTTAAGCTGGTTAAGAATCCAGGGTGTTGGCTGGATGTTAACAAATAGCCAGGCCTTTGGACTCAGGCTGTTTTGGTTCTGTCAAGACATGATCGCTCTAACATCCTGTACGGCCTAACCCTGCCTCCTTTTAATAAGTTCCCATTTAGGAGACCATTTATAGATAAAATAAAGGAAAATTATTGAGCTCACTTTATATTCTTGAAGAAGGGAAAAGCAAAGTAAATTAAGTCCAATTTGCATGGACTTTTGAACACGCACAGATTTGGATATAAAGTATGGAGCAGAAAGAATGTTGTAGCCTTTAAAGTCAATATTTTATTAAATTTTTCCTTGTAAATGTTGCTGTGTCTTTATTGCATTCATTCAATAATAGGAGAGCTTTTCTATAGCTAATTCTATGCCTTGAAATTTCCCTTCTTCTTAACCTGTGAGCGCAGTCTAATGGATAGAGTGTCTGCCATACAATACAGTAAGGGTAGATTCTGGTACCAAGGTGACTGTATTTTTTATTAAAATCCCTTTTTATATGCTCAGTTTCAAACTGATGACTGCATTTGCAACACCCAATTGCCACCAGTATTCGCAAATATTTTGCATTTAATGAAAATATCAAATCAAGTCCCTTATTTCAGTTGAAGCAGCAGGTTGTATTATGTGGTATAAAACCCCATTTTATGAAATTTCATAGAAATACAGATCTAAGTTTGCACTCTCTATTCCTATTTGAACTTTATAGTCTTTATATAGCAGGGCGTTATTAATTTTTTTCATTGTAAGTCTCAAAATATTTCTGTTGCATCAGGGAACGAGGCAGCCCCATTGTGGTTAATTTAACACCTGTAAATTGCCATGGCTACCAACCAAACACTTGCTGGCTTTATAAGGTAAGTATCTATTTCGTGTTTTAAAACAGTGGTGAGTTCAGTTCCAGGGATTATAGCTTTTATTAAAAATTCTCTTAACTTTATTCATCAGCACCGTCAGGGATCACTACAAGCACACAATTTCTCGCACTTTTTAAGTCCAGGAGAGAATTACCTTAGTCAGCCAAGGCTGACCTTCTTCATAATGTATCTCATAGACCCTCACCTAATAATGTCTGAATTGCAATTTTTTTTTTTTTTAAGGATTCACTTCCAAGAGTGAACAAGAAAAAACACTTGAACTATTTGAAGACTTGGCTAGAACAAGGAGCAGAGAGAACTGCGTCATCTTTGGTTTTGTCCTTCATTCCATTTTCTGAATGCAGAACTTCATCAGACACAAGTTTTGTAAAATCTAACAAGGACTTGAAATTCATCTTTCTCATGTGCAGCTACATTCTCTGCTGCTCAAATATACTGCTAATGCAGCTTTAGACTTTTTTAAGATAAAGAGCCTTGTCTGCATCAGGTATGAAATGGCATAGTATCAGTAGCCCACAGCCTAAAAAAGCACAGCTCATGGATTTTAGCTCATAAACCAAAATTAAATCGTAGCAATTCAAATGAAAGATTATAATTCTTCTAACTCAAAGGACAGACAGATGTCACAAAAACAATGGTTTTATTGCCTAAAGTTATCATTTATATCATGTGAATGCAATGCCCCATAAGTGATGCCTGAGATAAGAGACTACCCACTCTACAGGGACTGAGCTGGGACCCACCTGTTGTGAGACCTGGCAAGGGTGAACCCAAAGGGTCTCAGTTTCATCCTTATTCAGTACAAATTATACCATGAAAAGACAGTGAGGCTCCATAAGTTGCAAGAACTGAGAATTTGCCTCCATCTCTTAAACAAATAATAATAATAATAAAAAGATAAGGTACAGTTGCCAATAAAGAAGCTTTTCTGTTTGAGCCATTTAAATAGTTTTGGACCAAATTCTGGATTGCATCTAGATTACACTATTGATTGAGTTCATTACTGCTGAAGCACTTGGGAGTCAAGAGAACTGGTGAGAAGGCGTGAAGAATGACAGGAAGGGTAGAAATGCAGGAAAAAACCCTAACCTTGGCACTTGGTGGGGGGGGGTCTTCCAGGCTGTATTCAAAATGTCCTAGAGCACCTTGGGCAGGGAATGGCAGAACAAGTAATAAGTGGTTAGCACTTCATACAGGAACACGTGCCAAGCACCTCAAGCTTTCCAGCAGCATCAGCACGGTGGTGGAAACCCGACTTGGGCTTACGCAGGCTGAGAAAGCATGGCTCTGGATCAGCCTGTGGCTTGAGCCCACTGCTGCTTTGCTGTAATCACTTCTCTGTCAGAGAGAGAACTGTGGCAGCATGAAAACTCAGCTCAGAAATCAGGTAACTTTGGTGCTGCGGATATAACACAATTAGAAGCTTCGTATGAAAAACGCAGCGATTTTGCAAATCACTAGAAGAAGGTTGTAACATAGCCAGATTCTTTCACTTCACCCTCCTGATTTAGTGGGAACTGGTCAGAAAGGTCCCATGAAAAATATACAACACTTTCAGATCTAAAAAAAGAAAAGAGAAAAAAAGAGCTTGGAATACATTGAAAGGATAAATAAGAATGTGGGAATACAACTGCAATGAGCTCTTTGATCATGAATCCAGTAGGAATGTTACTTATCTTTATACTTGTGGCAAGATTGTGGGATTTCCTTTTCAGCAAGCCCCTTCAAAAGTAGAGGAAGACAGCAGCATAACAAATTTGGCACTGTTAATTCAGATGAGGAAGGCTTCCTTACACACGCTGTATATATCTGTGCAATCCCAAACAGAAATCAAAGAAAGAAAGGGGAGATGCTTTTCACACGACATATCACATGCTGCATTTGAGCTTGGCAGCGCTCTACCGTTATTCCACTGGCTTCAGTTATGTTCTACAGATTTTCTCTATTAAAACAAAACTAAACAAAAGACCTAATTCCCCTTTCATTTATACACACGTCATGCAGGTTACATGGCAAATCCACCGAAGCTGGTGTACGAAAGACAAAAACTAAACATTATGCATGTAAGATGTGTTCGAGTCCAGGGTATCAGAACAGCACTGGATCTGCGATCATTTGTATAATGTCAGCACTATATAACACACAGGGTAATTCCATTCATTCCTGATTTATGCAGGCAAGAAAAGTACAGATTCAGATCCTAAAAAGACCTTTTTTTTTTTTAGATTTGCTTAGAATACATCTGTCAAGCAGATCACTTCTTTCTACCCTCTCTCTCTTTTTCTTCTTTTTTTTTTTTTTAATTATTTCTCCTTCCCTGCTCTAATTATTCTTCTGCCTCCTCCTTTTCTGGGCACCAAGTGCCTGTCTGATTCAAGGAACTTGCAGTGATTTGAAAAATCACTTCTTGAAAAATCAGTTTCTTTCTCTCAAAAAATTTCCACTTACAACGTTTCCTTTGTGTTTTTGTAAAAGCCAAACCCAATACGTGTTGAAAACCTGAAAGACTTTTGCTTTAGAGAGTCGAAAAGGTTAGGTGTGCTGAAAGCCAACGAATGTTGGGGTTCGGTTTGTTTTCAAAGAAAACCTGAAAGAGAGCAGTGATAGAGTTTACATAATAGGAAGTCTTAAGATTCCATTGCCACCTTCTTCGTGACACACCGTAGAGACACTAAGGTCTTTCAACCTGCGTATATAGAAGCTACCTTTCAAAACAGAAAACTTTAAATGCATATTTTTAAAGACACGCTTTAAAAAAAAAAAAAAAAATTCCAGTCCTCTTTCTTTCCCCAGCTGGGAGCCCGCGGCTCCCGCTTGTTCCCAAGGAGGCGCGGAACGCGGGTGGTGGCGGCCGCCGCCGGCAGGGGTCACGGTCGCACCGGCGCCGGGACATCGCCGCCGGGCTGCGCCGGGTGCCGTGAGCCGGCCCCCGGGCCGGAAAGTGGGGTCAGCGTTTGTGGCACATGCTCCTCGGGCGGTTGCGTACGGGGACACGCCGTAACGCGGCAGGCAGGAATCTTTTTTATTCCCTTCTGCTTTTATGCAGGAGTTATTGAGCTGAGGGTACGGGGGACGAGGGTTTCGGCTTGCACTCAGCGTGACAGCTGCCTGATCCAGAAAGCGTTGCAAGTGTTCCTTTTTATCTTCAAATTCCCGTGAAAGATGCATTTCAGGCCGTTTTGCCCCTCGGGCTTTCCCAGAGACTCAGGCTGAGTGGAGACCAAAGCAACCCCATCAGCTAGCAAATGCGCTTGGGGGATGTGTCTCCATGTCCAAAAAATGACCCAGAAATTGTTGATAAAAGTGGTGCAAGATGCTTGGTAGCAAACTACAAAATTTAGCTTCTTTTAATTCAGTTCATATACAGCCTGCTTTGTTTCAGATCAAATGCCTCACCGAACTTGAAAATAGAAGAGAAACACAGCTAGCCAAACAGCCCGAGATCACAACCCTACAATAACAACCCAGGACACTCACACAATAGAAAAGAAAAACTTCTGCAGCAGCAAGGAAACAGACTTCAGCCTCAAGCTTCCAGGGGGGTTAAAACAACAGCGAGTTAAACGTGCAACTTTGCATAATATGAAAATATCTTGGTCATCTATTTGCTAAGTGGGAAGTTGCAGTATCAGAGATGGTGTATGGTAACAGAACCCGCATTACGAACCTTGGGTTTCTTGGCATGTGGAGACAAGATTTTTCTAATGCTAATTCAAGGGTAGGATATGAAATTAGGAAGAGTGTTTATGCACACACACTGGAACCCAGGAAAGTCCCTAAGACTGAAAAAAATGAACTGACATGTAATTAAGTACTTTCCTGATTCTGGGCCAATATCTACGGTAATAATTAGAGCATTTTAATGATCAGGATATTTTAATTAATATTCAGTTGGTTGTCTTTTTCATGTAAAGAAAATATATGCATATATACATACCCCCCACATATATTTTTTATATATTACATAAATAGTTTAAGAGAGGAATTTCTTTTCTAACTTTTATCAGAATAATAAATACAGTGCTGTAGTTAGTACTTATGATACAGCCTAGCAAATTGAAAAAAAAATAATCAAAAGGAACAACAAAAAACATTTTTCTAATTTACTGACCAGCTCTAGAATTGCTTGCACTTGGAAAAAACATTTTACTTCAAATTTTACCATAATTTAGAACATTTATACATTCCCTCCCACTGTGATACAAACTTCTTGTTATTAAATACAACAGCACTGTAAATATTATGGGACATTTGCAATAAAATGAACTTTTCCACATTCGACCTCTTTTTTTCCTGCTCTCAGTTACAATAACTACTTACTCTGAGTATAACATCACCTCACTATACAGCTTGTTTGTGCAGGGTGAAGCAATACCATATCTACCTAAAATACAGTTACAGCTTTATTCTGTCTCAACTAGAAATTCAGCCATATAATTGTTGTAGAACTATTTACTTCCATGTTGGAGATAATCCGAAGGTCATATTTTGTTATGAAGATCTGTCTTTGTTTGTGAGCACTTGTAAAATGGCTATAATTCAGAAACATTTCTGCCTCTTCCCCAAGAATGATGGTTGTGATCTAAAATTGAGCCAGACTATAAGAGAGACTATGTCTGGAATTTCTCAACATGCAGAAGACTGGAGAAAATTCACAGAACAATAATTCTATCAATATAACAATTTTCCTTGTAAAGACAGGGCTAATTGGGTCAGGTACTGACCTGCTGAAATTGGGCATAAGTTCAAAGCTAACGACACGAGGTAGATTAAAGGATGCGGGCGACATCACTTACACAAGTTATGTGCGACTCACTGTAACATTTGCAAATTCAAACTTCCTCAACAGCTATTTCATATTTGATGTGTCTGTATATGTACATGTGGACATTTGTGTACTACATAGCTACAGAAGCAAAGGCAGTGAATACTTTCTTGCAAATTTCCAGAAGAACGTGATCTTTAGGTTTCTTTACCCCCACAGAAAATGTGAGCATCCCATGCTCTTCCGGACAAAACTTTGAAACGTTGCTTCTCTCCATTTCTCTAATATCACTGGAGCACTGCTATAAATCTTTGATTGCTAAGAGCAATGGTGAGGAACGAAGTTCAAGGCTACATTTTCCCAGAAGAGGCTAAGCCAGTTCAGTGGAGTTGTGCCGATTAATACTAGCACATGGTTTGGCTCAAATATGTTCCTAATCAGACTGGTATTTTTTTTTTTTTTTTTTATATACAGCCATAGCCTTTTTCCATCAAAGGCAGGACATGACCAGAATACTTTTAGAAGGATGTGTTTCATGAGAAGTCTCAAAACTTTATGGGGAATCATTGTTTGCATAAGAAATTGCTCAAAATTGAGGAACTTTTCAAATAAAATTAAGCAGTTTGTATTTTGGAGGACTACAGCCAGACTAGAAACTTGTGTCAGAGCAAGATTTCGACAAGGCTCCTGTGCACAGGGTTTGTAACGGGGTTCAGAGGCAGCTGAAAGGATGAAGAACAAAGCTTGTTTTTCTTATTTTGACTGCTTGGTCAGACCAGTGGAATGAGGGTAGAGCACGTTCTATCTGCTGCCTGCTGCCGTGTCCCTGTCTCTCCAAACATGATACAAGACACATCAGTCGTTACTGGCAAAAATTGTGAGATTTTTCTTCTGCTGGAGAACTCAGCTGGCTGTTCTCCATGCTGCTGTGTTTCCAAGTCCCTTGCACCTTCTCTCTCAGACCTCTGCTCCCTTAACCCTTTCTTCCACACCCAGCACTGCTCCTGCTCTTTGTACTATTCCCTGCCTTACAGCTGGTTGCAGACAGGAGATGGTGAGGAAACAGAAGCTACAGACACATCTCTGAAGCTTTCCAAGAAAAAAAAAAAATCTGGTCAAGGTCTAAGAAGTGGACAATTTCATCCAAATGAAGAGACCCTCCCTCTGTGGCTGCCCAGGGCTGGGGTAAGGAGCTGTGCTTTTGTCCAGGCAATCTGGACTTAGAAGAGGAATGAGTCACTAGTGTCAGAACGTAGCCCATCAGTAGGCGTGAGTTTCCACCGAAGAGGACACCGCAATATGTATGTGATGACTGCCGAGGTCTTTTTTCCATTAAAACTGCTGCCCAAGAATCCCAAGGAGAGATCTGCACTTCCACAAAGAACTAGAAAATGACCAAGAGCTAAGCTATGAGGATCAAAGGCAAACAGCATCCATGTGAGCGTGGTTGCTCAGACCAAGAACGGCAAAGCTGTGCTGCTACTGGAGCATGAAGCAATTCCAAGGGGACTTAACAGCTGTCAGTGCAACAGGCTGGGAGGTTCTGCCAGGCAGCCAGATGTTGTTGTTGGGGAAACGTCTCCAGTACAGCTCAGCATCTGGGACCCATGATTATCACTGGAATTGTGGAGAGCACGGGGATATGGTGGACAAAAGGCTTTCAGAGCTGTACCCCACCCTTCTTTTCAATTAGCTGAGAAACTGTCTTGGAAAGTTGGGGTGCTAAAAAGGGCAAGTTTTAAAACATGACTGAAGAATAACTTCAGCATGTTATTTATATATTTACAAAAACATATGTCTCTTATTAAGACTTTTTATCCTTATTTCTTGTGAGACCATTGTTTGAGAGCTGGGAAATAGATAATGAAATTAAACCACTCACTAATATCTATATTATGATGTATGTGGGTGGTGGTGGTGGTGGTGGGTTCCTATAGGTGATAAGACTGTGCCCAAACCTATTCTCAGTTAAATCCAGGCAAAACTCCCATTAACATTAACAGAAGGAGATTCTGACCTGGTGAGGGTCAGCAAGACTTCCTTCCCCCGAGCTCAGCAGGCCCTGAGTCAAATCCAAGCGATGACTAGGCTGACAGAAGCTCATTCAAATGCACTTTGTCTGAAGATGGTGATAAATCATCTGCTATATTAAGTGAACCTCAAGGAAACTTGTATATTTTCACAATTATTTTTGCCTGGCTGAAATCAGAGGCATAGTGTTGGTACCTTAGGAGTGGAGTTTGTTAGATTTCTTTTTTTCCAGTTTCGGTTTTATACATTAAAGTCAGATGCTGTCAGAAATGCCAGCTAGTTTTTGCCATTTTCTGGGAAAGATATGACTTTGAAAGCATTCTGCACTTGCTGTTTCTACTGAACCTATCTGCAAGGAGGAGTACTGGGTAGCTCTGAAAGGCTCTCAGTCTAAAACCGAACAAAGCTGGAGGCACCAACACGCTGATACATACAACAACAACCATCTGAAGTCTCTGTAATCTGTCCCTGTTCATCCATGTACTTGAGTACACTTTGAAGTGTGTCGCTGGGAATTGCATGTACTAAGTACGTGTAATGGTGCATTGGTGGTGGACGCCAGGCTGAGCTCCCAGAGCTCTCCAAAGTGGGCATGGTACCATGCCTAGATCCCCAGACTCAGTCCCTGAATGATGCTGCAAATACCACTGAACTAGCAAAAGCACTTGTCTTTTCACCCTGACATTGCAAGGAACCACGTGAACCCAGAGAAACCATACCAGAAAGCCCTCTTCTCCTCTGATTTGCAGTTTGAATAGGTGCCTGCAACAGCACTGAATAGATGAAAAACGTTATTCACAGCAACAGGAGTGCATTCTGCTGAGCTGGCATTTCCAATGCTTTTGTACAGGTGGTAAATTATGGCACAGAGTGCAACAGTTTGTATCAACAGTGACAAGCACAGATTTGCTTTGGAGGCAGGAAGGGGCAGGAGGAAAACAAGAATCTGTGGCCAGAGCATATGTCCTGATCAGACGGAGCCAGCCAGAGCAAAGTTCACACTGTGTGATGCAGTTGCTCGCCCAGCCCCTGTTACAAAGGGAAAACCGAGCTTGCAAGTACGACTGCAAGGAGTTCTGCAGCACAACAACTGGGCAGCAAGTTTTCTGGCCTGATACATTTAATTTTGTGTTAACTTCAACAAAACAAGTTTATATATTTAAAATTAAAAAGGGGGGGGGGGCTATATCAGGGTAGTAAAAAAGTCAGTTTTTCATTTTAATTTTACCCAAGACAAATTGTATTAATTAAAACAGCCTGGGTCTTTATTATTTGAGAGCTGAAATAAGACTGGGCATAAGCCGTGAGCATCATTTCAGAAGGCTGCAAGAGCACAGTAGATGCAGTGCTTGGTTATAGCTATCTTAAATAGGAAACAGGAACGTAGTACTAAGATACTGACTAAGGTATTTGCCATGGATGTCTAGACAGTCAATAGCTCATATCATGGACAGGTAGAAATTCTTGCTGGTGGAAAGAGCATTTAGACCTACTGTCCTTCAAATTTTGTGTTACAGCCCCTGAACTGCTAGGTTTTTATGAAGCACCATGGGTTCTATGGTTTTTGGGGGTTAAAACGTTGGTGCTTCATGAAGAGATGCCTTTTCTGTTAAGGCTCTCTTACTGAAATAAGTGTTAGACTAGAGACTGCCGTATAGGATACACATTTCTTGTGTACAGCCCTAGATACACTTCAGATCTTGAATGCATCTTCCTTTTTTAACTGCAGCTAGAGAGGCATACACTAAAATAATAACCACAAAGGTGAATTCATTATTTTAACATTTTTCTCAAACGGACACTGAAAATTCTCTGTCTCATATCTTACTTAAGCTAGCAGAATGCTTTATATAGCCATTCTTCCAGAATTTATGATTGCATTTCCAGACTATCCAAAATTACTTTTCCAACTCATATGAATTTTAAGGAAAGCTTGAGTAGCAAGAAGAAAGAATTTAAATAGTACCTTTCAGAGACATTGAAATGTTTCAGAGTTATTAAAAAAA
>VXAL01008987.1:99241-138088 GCA_013399475.1 Chauna torquata
TTGGCTCTATGTAAACGCTGCTCTGCAGCAACCAAAAACATCACCACTATTTTCATCAGAAATCCAAAACACAGCATTGTATGAGCCTCTATGAAGAAAATTAACTCTGTCCTAGCCAAAACCATGACATCCCCTTACTCCTCTGTCCCAATATCTAACATTTATAGATACAGTTCTGAGAACAGTCATTCAAAAATGAGACAGGTAGAAGAAGCTTTATGTTTTGGTCTCTTTGAGAGCCATACCTAGAGCAGCATTGAGACCTGGACAGGTCCTCAACTGGAAAGGAAAGAAAAAGGAAAACAAAGTCTTCAAATCAGAAGACACAGTTGATGTTCATTCCTACCATTTCATGACACTGAAAATATTAGGACTAAATCTGAGAAGCAGTTTAGGCAGTCTCACATGAAGAGTTAGGATACCTAATTTAAGGTGCTCCACCCCAAAAGCAGGATCTGGACCTAGGCTGCACTCTATGGGGGAGAGTACTGGGCACCCTGGGAGGTGACCCAAAACCACCAGCACCATGACTGCATTGGAAGACTTGAAGTCTTAGGAGGTGGCTCCAAGGACAAAGCAACAGGTGAGGGCTGGGATGGAGGCCATTGCTGTAGACTGGTCCTCACCATGCACTTTTGACTTGTCTATGCTAGCAGTTCAGCAAGTACCTCTTTCAGGTGTAAAACACAGATGGGAATTTGCTTTCCATGAGTGCTGAAATTAATGTCTCTTGGCTTCTGCATTCACACACGGAGCAACCTAAGCAGCCTATTGTCTCCTGGGATGGGGGGAAGAGAAGGTGCATTTTCTAATGATCTTTTATACGTGTATATATATATATATATATGCCTATGCTTTTTCTATCTTATAACATTCAAATCTCACTTCTTTTTTGACCATCTTGTGAGCCAGTATTGCCTCACCTAAAAAGCTGTTCTTTTCTTTCTGCTATACTTCTTCTGTAAGAAAATACCTGCTTAGTCACCTATTAGTATTAAAACAGGTAGAGCAAAATTTGAGAGCTCAGATGGGAAGAGACACCAACAGAAGAAAGTGAACTGCGACTATCCTCGGAGTTGATTTTGATTGTGCAACTGTCACCTTGGTTAACAGTTTTGAAAGACATTTAAACTCATAGCTCCAATCAAAACCAGTAGATTCAAAATAAATTCCTTCAAAAACTAGGACTCACTCACATCCAACAAAACTCAGATCCCAAAGTCAGATACAAGTTCTAAAATAAGTCTTGACTTTTTCTTCCCCACTCTAACTGAGGTTAGCATGAGTTACGCCACTGCAAACAAGGGAAGAATTTCACATAAAATTTCTGTATGTTGTGGTTAAATCCACAGTTATTGTCTAAAACTGAGGGTAATTCCTCACAATGAATAACACCTACAAGGAATTAGAAAGGCGGAAGCTTCTTAAAAGATGTCAGAGGTGAATTATACTTGGTACTTGCAAAGCATAATATTAGGAGTCCTTTATTCCATTGACTATATAGCTTTTCAACTTAAAGAAATGGTTAAAAGTACATCCTTGGCTACTATTACTTCTTTTTATTTCATTTGGAAATACCCTTTACTACAGTCACTTATAAAAGTTTGGAGTGTCTGTTTCTTTCAAAGAGCATTGGAAGAGGCTGAGGTAGTGTTCAGCAGTTTTATCACCCTTGAACTCAAGGGACCTGAGAAGAGCTACATCTTTTTCTCCCAGATGTGGACTGGGTAGCACCTACTCCCCACCTTTGGCTAGGGTCCAAACACTTGATTTCCTGAGCTTCTCCCATGGAAGAAATAAGGTCCATGCAGGGTCCATAAATAGTGCAAAAGACATCTGGGAACTTACACTACAATACAGCCCATTAGGGGGCTACAGACACACCTCTCCACTTCTGATTGTTGAGTAGGCAGAAAGGGGACCACGAACCTGACTGCCCTGGGATTGCTCCTTGGTGGAGGTATATTCTGCCAAGTTACAGACGGGCATACACACGTATGGCAAGTGACGAGATAAGCCATTCTTTGGCCTGTTTCCCATCCCTGGCTGTCCTGGCTGCTGAGGGGCTGGGGAGGTGAGCATCCCACAACGCCTCCTTCCAAGCTACCTAATGGCGCAACAACCCCTCCCTCCAGCATGTTTGTACAGAGAGGTCAGGGACTGTCTTCAAAGAAATAATTGCTGAAGCCCTTTTCCACCACCCAAGCAGCATAACACATACTGTCTGACTCATCACTTAGCCAAACCATTTATTTTGCTTTTAAGTGGTACAACCAGCTCTAAGAATATTATAACTAATCTATCTCACAGTTCAATGGTAAGACAATTTATCAGGGTTGTATTTTAAAAACATCACTTTTGTATTTTATTTAAGACAACAATGAAAAATCTTATAGCAGTTCAAACTTCTTGCCTTTCAGTACTGTGAGTTGTTCTCTATTCCTGTTATGAATGAGGAAACAGGAGCACTAGATTTTGTTTATTTATATAACTACCTCGTGTTGTTTTATATACCTTCAGCAGCTCCCTTTTTTTATTCTTAAATGAGATCATCTTTTCATGATCCCTTATCACACAAAAGATAAACCAAGTCTCAGAAAATTTTGGCAGGATCAAGGGTTGCCCATCTACAGAAATCTTGCAGGAAGGATGTGGCAGAACAAGTTCTGACAAAAGTGGAAAAACTGTGAAAGTGTGTTGATCTAAACCAGCAAAAAAAAAAAAGAAAAAAAATTTCATTCATATCTGCGTGTCACAGGACAACTATTACAAAAATCTGTCTCACTTTATCATCATATTTTACTCTGGGGTAACATGCATATTTGATTAACTCCTATTTCTCATTTACTTCTTTATTGTCTTAGGGTCTGCAGAACATCACAAAATATTTGTCAACAAGCTGCTTACTTATGGCATTATGATTCTGACAGTATGCCTTTTATGGCACATTTTTTAATTCTTATACACCAGCTTATATTTAAAACATATAGTGTGCTATTAATAAAACCTTCCACTTCATTAGACAAATAGACCTGTGAAAATTAACAGAGAATTCAAGTCTATGAGTCTGAATTTTTATAACCACATTTAAAACATTGGTTCCTCTAATTTCTGTACAAATTTCTGCATGTTTCTGTGTAACTAAAATTCTGATCAAAAAATTCAAACCTTTCATACGTGCTTTCACTAACATTCATTAGTAGCCAAGGCCATTATTTTAGGCACTTTTTAAAAAGATACATTTCAGATAATGATGAAGCATTACACACAGAAGAACATACTGCTGTTCTAGTTTCCTTAATTTCAAAGTTTTACTGGGGTTCCTGCTTCTACGTGTTACTAAATTTACAACAATAATAATAAAATCTTTTAAAACTCTCTGGATACATCTCACTCAGAGGAAACTATTTTTTTTTAAACTGGTAAACATCTAAACGTAGGTTGTTTTTTTAAGAGAGCACTTCAAAAGAAAGAAAACATATGTTGTGGCTGGCCTTTTTTATCCCGTTAATGAAGAAAATAATTCATTGTTTGGACAGGCCATTGAGTAAAAAGTAGCTGAATTTCTGGGGGGAGATTGAGCACTTAATACAACATATGATCTGTATTGGCTTTGATTTGTTGAAAACACAAAGAATCCAAAATAATTCCAAAGTATATTAGAAACCTTATGGAGATTGTCAGAAGAGATTTTTAAAAAGAGTGCATAGCTACTGTTGCTCCCAAATATTACATGAACAATTCAGCTACTTTAAGCACACAAAACGTGGAAAGTAAAAATGTTCTTTATGGAAGAAAGAATAATGAATTCTCTAAAGTAAGACCAGTAAAATAAAACTGTATTTTACTTAAGACAAAGTTCAACTGCTTAGTCAGGCAGAAAAACAAAACGGACATATTTAATATGCACCCTAATGGCACATAACAGAGTAGTGAAGACTCAGGGCTACGTTCAAAGAGCATTGGTGCCTGGAGGCTGGATGCACGGCACCCGAGGAGATAGCCACACGAGCACAGCACCTTACGTGGGGACAGGTTGTGCACCTCTTTTGGCTCAAATTGCTCGCTAGGACTGGCCTCTGCTAAGGGCCAGAGTCACCCTCAAATCTCCCCTCAGAAACCTGCCCTTGCCCTGTTCCTCCTATGCTCCGTCCTTGGTTCGCCTTCTGTGCTTGGAGAAGAGGCAGATGTGGTGGTGCCTCCCTTTCTCAGCCTGGGTTTAGGTGGAGATCCCAGCCACATCTCTGGGCTGGAGCTGATATTTTTAGCTCCCCCTGGGCCTCAGACCATTCTGGGTGGGAACTCAGCACCTGCCTGAGCCAGGAGCAGGGTCCTCAGCCCCCTCAGTGAGCACCACCAGGATCATGGGGACTGGGAGACCATGGAAAGGGAACCTGGCTTTGTAGACTGGGGACTGATGTAGTGTCTGTGAGGCCAGAGGGTAAGCCCTGGGGTCCTTTCAAAGCAGCAAAGGAACAATAATGAGGCCTTATTTAAAAAGTCCAAACCCAAAAACCCTACAGAAAGAAAATCAGGTAGTGATTCTGAGGAACGGATTTTGTCTCAGCACAATTAAGAAGTCTCACTGAAAAGAATGCAGAAAGCACCGATTAGCAAGTTCCTTGCAAAAAAAGAAACTATGAAAATTTATTTTTGTAACCTAAGAAGCATTGCTAAGTTATACATGCATCATAAGTGACGACAGGAAATTAAACCACATAAAATCTTTAGTTTTGGATAGCTGGGTATCAGGAGCCAGAGATGACAGAAAACAATTTAAATTCTTAAAATAATAATTCCTTTTTGGAAATAATAACTTTTCAGAGCCAAAATTGGTTACCTTTCAAAGCAACTGTGTTGCTTATAATTTCCAAAGCAAAGAAACAGCTCAGCAGTGAATCAGTAATCAATTGCTCCAAGATAGATACTAAACAATTCCCCAAAAAGACATTTGTACTATGAAACCAAGAAACTGATGTGTTCAAAAGCCCAAGTAGACTTACTGTGTCTAGATGGCAAAAGTCCAAATATGAGACCTGCTTAACCATGGGGAAATATCACTGCCAAAGTCATGGATGGCAGGAAGTGACTGAGAAAGTCAAAGACACGCACAATATTCCCCCATCAGAATTTAGGAAGGCTGGTGGAACCAGGGCTGGTGCTCTGGTTCGTAATGAGAAGAGGAATGTTCATGAACACCAATATCCACCAGAGAACATGGAATTCCCTAGGCAGAGTTGCTACAAACCAGATTAACCGATCCATGCTGCAGAGAGAAATTTGAATCAGCTTTCCAGGATATCAAAGGTTATAGATAAACTAAGAAATTACTGTGACATGTGGCAAAACTGAAGCTCAAATCAAAAAAAAGCCCAGCCTACCCTGAGAAAATTAACAGCAAAAAGCGAGTGCTCAAAGCATAAAAGCAGTAGTTTCAAATAGACTAGACTTACAGATCTGAGTTGCTACAGTTAGATTCACCACCAGTAGTCAATATTGATACGTCACGGCTCTTTCCATGTGACAGCATTGTGTATTTGGCTAAAACTATAATTGTTCTCAGATGAGGAAACCTAAAGCGAGGATGAATGAAACTATGAAAACTGCAAAATGCTTTCAAGAGATGCCAAGGAGATCAATGTCATAAAAAGTGATTGATTTAGACAACAAGATTAACACCCAGAACCATGAACCACTATATCTCACATCCAAAAGAAGAAATGGAAGATTTAGTAAAACAAATAATGGGAGAAATCTGCACTTACTGACCAAGTTGATGTATACAAGCAAAAATAATTGATACGAACGAAGTTTTGTATCAAGATTCAATTTACCAATTAAAGAAATGCAGCACAGACCCCACCGTCAAACGAAGAAGCCTTCTTTCATTGATCTTGTTTGGCTTTGCCATCAATGTCACAAAGATGACAAAGCGCAGATGAATGCAACGCAAGTATTGTGTGATTTGATAATGTTACACCAGGAGACTCAGAGAAAAAGTACGATAATGTATAGCTCATGTGCTTGACATAGTTCACATGCAAGTACAGGCAAAGATTTTTGCCAGGGTTGCAAAAAAGAATCAAACATATTTTTGAAAATAAGTGATCTGCTGTAATCTCCACACACTCCACCCCAAAAGAAGAATCTAAGAAGAACCTTGGCAGATCCTAACTCCAGCCTATACAACACATCAGAGTGGGTGAAAATCATCTAGAAATATGGAAGGAATTTCAATGTCATGCAAGGTAACAACTGCATTTACCACGATAAACTAGATTTGTTCATCACAACTCTGTATCTTAAGAACTAAACTACAAATTTTCAGCTTGAATATTATTTCTGTGTTAATACATGGATGTGAAGGCTGGAAAGGCATCAGAGAAAACCAGATGTCTGTATGCTTCTTGAAGCAAATAGTTAGGCATGTAACGGAACAAACCTCTGGCAAGCGTCAGGACAAATTTGATAGCTCCACAACCAAAAGTTATTCAGAAAAGCATGAGGAAACTTCTAGGCTATGTGTTAAGAATGAAGATAGAGCATCTGCTGTGAGAGGGTTATATAGAGGAGAGGGGCAAAAACACTGCTCAGCACAGGAAAAATGCCATTCACCAAGAACTGCAGCTCTTGTCTTTGTCCAGCCCTTTATCTACAGCTCTTGCCCTTGCTATTTCCATGCCCATGCCATGCATGGTCAAATCTCAGAATGGGCAGTGTGAAAGCTCATCTCCGCTCCTTTCCTCAGAGGGAGAGGGAAGTCATCTGAACGATTAATAAGCAAAACAACCGTATCACTCATTAACCGCACCGCTCATTAGCAGTATCACCTTGCAGAGTGCCAGCTTACTTGCACGCAAATTGTCATTGGCTAAGGAGGGAGCATTTCCAAGCAAAAAAGATTAAAGTAATCTGATCATTGTTGGCAGCTTTTCTTGCAGGACTTTTATTATGAAGTGGGAGGGAAGAATCTGTCCATTTGCAATTCCCTTTGAAAAAAAATTACACTGCTGCCGCTCTACTTCCGCACAACATAATAGAACAAGAAACCTCTTACTGCCCCATGGAAAACATTCCCAGGCTGTACTTCTTCATGCACTGACCGCTGCTGCTCAGGAGCATCCTACTTTTGTAACTCTTGACCTCAGCTTCATTCTAACCGTCTATCATAATACAGTGGTGCGGTTACGTTAAACATATCCTGGAGTTGTCCAAGGCAACACAAATGATAAATATGCTCTATTCTACCCATTTGGAAGAGTGTGATTACATCAAATGGAGTAATTAGGTGTTCTAGATAATCCCTCAGATTACACCTAGAACTGGATTTTTTTTTTTTTTTTTGAGTGACTACTCCCTTATTTACATGGAAATTCAGGACAACTAAATGCAAATAAGTTTGTAAAACATACTAACAGTTTAGCTCATCACTATGAGAGAAGTTTGCCAATATGATTGCAAAAGAATAACCTGCCGTAATTTGCCTTTCAAGGATCTGCATTCTCATTGTGGTCTGAGAACTAAGACAGCCAGGAAAAAACTAAGGTACTGATTGTTTCAGTTTGAAATCATATTCGCCGTGCCACTCACAAAGTACCAGAGAAAACATCTTTCTCTGTGGGTACTGCATAGATTCCTGCCCATGTTCTTCACGTGTTAAACTGGGATTATCACTCCCACACTTCTGTGTTGGGGGACCAAATAAATCCCTCCACTGTCTTATTTTTACTGGGACTGACCTCCAAACAGAACAGGAAATCTCTTTGTAAGCAAATTCCCATAACCAGTCCCCTTGCTGTTTAGTCTGCATTGGATTAAGCACTGACTTGCTTGCTTCTTTGATTGGCAACTATAGTACTATAAAAACAAATGTACAGAGCAAGTCTCACCAGAAAAGCCTCCCAATGTGCAGACCCTTTCAGCTTTATTTGGACTGAAACTTGATGATAGCTCCACTAGACAGGAAACACTCACCCCTCCTTTCTGATATGGCACTACCAGGAGGACACATTTTCTCACAGATTGAGCAGCAGAGAAGGGTGGGGGTGAGAGAGCAGGGACACCAGAGACCTTCTATAGCACATGTCTCAAAATCAAATGGTTGTAAGACACAGAAGCTGACAACACTGCTTATTTATCCTAAAGTTAATTCTTTGATTGATAAAAGCCATGGTTTACACCACGCTTGAAACTGAGTCAGATACGGAAAAAGCAAAGCACCCCAGACATTTCAAGCCCACTATCCTGTGGAATATGGAAGGAGTAGACACTAGAGCAGTGAAGTATTTTGCTTGCTTTCTCACTGGATATAACATGCTGCTTGTTAATGACCCTTTCCCATACTGTAAGGAAGCCCCCCCCAGGCAGCTAGGGCTCTGCCTTTGCAGGTGCTGTTCAAGTGGCAGACACAGTAGGGGCTCTCCAGCATCCAACACTGACATAAAGTCTTAAGGTAAGGGTACAAGAAACAAAAAAAGGTTATTCTGCTGTTCTGTAGCACATCTATTAAGACATGATATTTATTTATATGTAGCTGAGGCCCAGAGATACCACGTTATTTACTGAATGTCACCCAGAAGACAGGTGGGTATGGAAAACCCATGCAAAACAACCTCTCTGTGAGCTATTCTGTATGAATCTACACTCTAGCCAGTGCCAGCAAAGTATGTGCTTGCCATTAGGATATCTACTGTAGGATGCAGCTGAGTACTTAACTGAGCATATGGGCTGTATTTATAAGCAAGGATTAACAACTCTCCATCAAGTGAAAAATCTCTTTATTAAAGGGGTGATTTATGCAAAGAAATTTCCACAAGATGTTGATGACAAACTCTTCCAGATATGACCTTCTGTACTTTGGCACCCACACGCACTTTGTGATAGGGGTATTCTGAAATAGTGAAGTGGACGTTTTAATTCCATTGTAAGTTGTTTTAGGCAGAAGCTCAGCATTGAGGAGCTCTGTCTGGCTGTGATTAACTTCATACTACTCATCTCTGGGCTACAGATAGTGTATGAAGCCTTACCTGGGAGCAAATGTTTCCTAAGGGATGGGGAGCCAGGAGCTGAGGGTGAGCACAGGGCAGGGAGCGCCCTCACTGAGGGGCACCAGCCCTCAGGGTCTGGCCAGGGCAGGCAGAGCTGGGTGCTGGAACGGGGTCCGTGGACAGCCCCAGGCACAGCAAGCGACGTGCCAAGCCCAGGCTGCATCCAGGGAGCCCAGCATCAGGGGGCAGCAAGGGGACAGGGACAGAAGGCAGGTCTGGATACATGGCTACAGCACACATATTAGGTGTTTTTCCAGGACACAAGTAACTTGCAGCATGAGCCCAAGGTCCATCCAGCGACTGGGCTGGAGACCAGTCCTGCTGTGGCATCCCTGGGGGCAGTGACTGGCAGCATGGGGTCCTGAGCCACGGGCAGGGTGAGGAGAGCCCTAGCATGGCTATTAGGGACCGTTAGTGCCTTCAGAGCCTAGGCAGGCTCCTTCACTAGCTGTTTGCTTTGTGAGGTCTGAGGATTGGAGGGAAGTGAATTTCCTTAGCACTTTAAGTCTGGTCCCTAGGAAAAAAAAAAAAGAGAATACCACAACATATTCTTAATTACCACAAGCTTGTCCTAATTAGCAATCTTGGCAGAAGGGTCCAAAGACTGAAGAATCAAAAGAATGAAATATTTCTTTTTGAGGCTAAACAGGAGATGTCATGTAGCCAAGCTGGCATTACACAAAGGAGACACCAGCAGGTGTGAGGTGCAAGCCCTGCTTTCCTGATGCTTGTTGTCTAATTTAAACCTCACTGGCCATGCCAACCAATTGCCCTGGCTGCTTGCCCAAACGTCAGCTCTGCTATGTACTTGATTCTGGGATATTCATTAGAAAGATGTGGATTCACTTCCTACTGCTACCAGTGTAACCATGGTCAAGGAATACACCCACAAAATGGAGACTATACAGACAGGCACACATACGAGCACAGTTCAACCAAGTCTGGATGGCCACACACAAAATTTCTCCTGCTGTTTTACCACTCACATAGAAGATGGATCAGTAACAGATTTAAAATCGTGAAACCACCTACTTGTGCATGACAACACGCCTCTGCAGAATCCTGGTGCTTTGAGGAAGGAGAATCTCAACTCCACATCTGAGTCAGCGAGGCATTTGAGCTCGGTCTGGGTGCGCTAAATACAGGTGCCCAGCTATACCCAACCAGGCTAGATAACGCCCAGGCTGAGGTACCGTACCAAAAAGTCCAATGGGAAGGACATCAATCTTGCATGAGATTCTCTGGATCATTTAACTAGAGAAGCTGGAGGTTGCCACTTACTGCAAACCAGTAGGGTGTTAAATCCAGGAAGTTGCTGGAAATACAGCCACCTGGAGGGCCATGTGCTCTTCCTTCTCCCTCCTAGCTCTAACACCGCTCTAACTCTTCAGCTCACTTTACTTCTGCTGCGTCTTCCACTTGTTACATTTAGCATTCACTGCAGTATGGATCTTCAAGCTTTCATATGACAGAGTGAAAAGCAGGAAGGGGAAAATGCCTCATCACATTTACATGATTTGTATTACTTGAGGCATAGTTGCATCACCTGCTTTCATTCAACTCACCTGAAGGCGGTCAAAAATATAGTTGACAAGGTAACGTGTGTTTCTGAAAGAAATCACCCTCTCTTCCCTTTGCTAGTAATGAAGTAGCTGTCTCCTGTTGGTCTGTACTTTTCTTTGGTGTAGAGTACCCATTAGCCCCTTCTCAAGAACATCAGATCCTGCACATGATGGCCAAAGGCTGATTTTACAGGTCAGCAATTGAGCTGCTTCTGCGAAAAGAAAAAAGAAAATGAGAAAATAGAGAGAGAGAGAGAGAGAGAAAGTTAGACGGAGCCAAAATAAGATCACTTAAGAGTTTTTCTCACTTGCAACAGAAAGACTTCTGGTGATGCATAGGAGTACAATTCTGCTGCCCAGCCCATAAGAGGATGTGTCTCCTGCCATGCTCGGGAGAAAGGGTCTGATGTCTAAAGAAAGCCTTTGCTTGGGCTATCTGTGCTGCCTTCTCTGAGACAGCTGTGGGGATCACTGGATCCTTTCACAGCATGACATAACTCCCTAAACCAGCACAAAGTTATATCTGCCAAAAGGAAGGGGAAAAAATGTCTTTCCAGCTTTTTTGGGAAGTTGAATTTCCTCAGCAGAGGCTAATGAATGCCAGAAGAACTACCACAGAAGTCAGGGCCCTGTGACCAAAGGGCATGAGGTGAGGGAGCCAGGCCTCCTCTTTTTGGCGACAGGGAGGGATTGTGTTGGTTGGGTTGCCCATGGAAGTGCAGCCCAAGCCTCCTGCCAAATGCTCTGATTGCCAGGCTGGAAGCAAGGTGAGGTCCCCAGGCTCTCCATGCTGGAGTTGGCACCTTGCCTGGCACCCCAGGCCATTCCCTGGGCAGAGCCATGTAGCCGGCAGGGCACATGGGACAGAGCTCCAGGACAGTCCCTTCTCCTGGTTAAGAGAGGCGGGTCTACACCTTGCAGCAGAGCATCAACCTTGGCAGGGCCAGGGAGCCCTCATGATGCTCTAGCCTAGCTAACTGTCCTTGCTTTCTGCTTGGACCGCAGCAATGTATTTATCTATCCCCCCTCTGACAGAGGGTGGACATGAAGCTGTGTCTCCTGCCACCATGGAGGGGTCAACTGAGGCTAAACCACTACTTCCTCCAGCTGCACTATTTATTTTTATGAACAAGAGACAACGAGGGCTTCTCAAAGGCGGTTTGTCGGAGGTCTCATTCATGGATGTCATTGGGGTTAAATACGAGCTGGGTGTCTACTTACTGAGCACAGGAAGGGAGGAAAAAAAAAAAAAAAGGGAAAAAGGGAAAATAAAACCAGAGACAGTTTCAGGCATGCCCAGGAGCAGACCTTTGGGCACCTCAGGAATTTTCCTGGCAGGAGCGTAGGCACTTGCAGACTTCAGACGCCTCCAGGGTTAGGCAGTAGCTGAACAGGGGTTTTGAGGATCTAACTTTTGGCAGCAGATACCTACAGAGGCAGTTAGGCAGAGCTTACGTGCCTAAACCTTTTTTGTGGCTCTAGCCCTAAACTAATATTATGGAAAATACCAGCAATTATTAGAGACTTCTTATCAGATTGGATACATATTCCCTTTGCATAACTTTACCATGGCCTCATTCATGTGGTGCTTAAAGAGGATGAATACCTGTTCTGCATGAGTAATTATGGCAAAGGCTCATGTGAGAGAGGTAGTTTATGACCGCTGAACAAGGCCAGCTATGTTTACCTATAGAGCTTCATTACTTAAACTAAAAATTGGTCTTACCACTAAGTCTCCTTTGCCACTTTGTTTGCCTGATTGCAAACAGATCCCAGAATATGTAGGTGCGCTAAGATGATTGATGCCAAGATGCTGCACTGAAAGGGAAATATTCTTTTAAGTGTTATCACGTCTACAAGCATAAGCACAGCCGTGTCACATGAAAAAATGTAAATAGAGCATTTCTTAGAAAAGCCATTTATTTGCCTCCATGATTTATTATTCAGTGACATGTAGGCTATTTTTTCTTTGTTATTGGCACTCACATTCATAATAACAAGGTACTTGACTTGAAGGTATTTGGCCAACCTTTCCAAAGTGCTATGTAAGCAGTAATCAGAGAGAGCTAAGTTCGTGAGTCAACAAATTGCTCTCCCATGCTGATCAAACAGTCTTGGCATCTCTATAAAAAAGTACAAGAACAGATTTTGGACTAGCCTACCCAGTTCTCTCTCTAAAATTATTTATTATATTTGCGTTTGGCACAGTCCAAGCTTAAAATAACCAGAGGTGCCAGTTGTTTTATTAGTAATATTTTACATGTGATTTTCATTTACGTTTAAAAGGATAAATGAGATATTCAGTTAGCATCATGGTTTTTGTTGACATAAATTCTATTTCATTTACTCGACCTAGGGACAGATGCTTCTCTCATCTTCCACCATGCCTCCACAGCAGCCTAATAGTTGGGTCAAAGCTAGTCAGGTCTGTAGAGCTGAGGTTTATTGTGGAAAGCTTTCATTCCATCCCACACAGGGTTGTTATTATTAAAGCAAGTAACAATCAGATACAACGCACAAGCTGCAGGCTTTAAGAGGAGAAGGAACTCAAATAAATCCAAGTGGAATTTGTACTCATTTTCTATCATCCATGTCCATCGTATGTGCTCACAAATCCAGGCCCTGAATCTGAAACATATATTCCCATGCTTAGTCTTGCTACTTCACTGTGTAAACTAATGCCTTAAAATGAAATATGTATTTGTGTAACTCATTGCTACTGTGTGCAAAGTGCATAGGGCTGCATGAATAATTGCATTTATTTTCAGCACAACTGCCAACTGGGAGACATTTTGGAAGCCTGTACTAAACTGAAATAAGTCCCTCCCGCCCCCCTCATTTCTTACATGAAATAAAAAATGAGAAAATGTCATTTTGCACTGAAAAGCTCCTTCTGACCCCCAAAATGAAACACTTCATTTTTGGACACGTAGTAAAAGCAAAGGAAATTAAAAGCCTGGATTTCACAAAGCAAGAAGTGATGTTCTGTCCCCTTTTTGTTCAGTAGCCTGGATATAAAAGAGAACTTCTTCAGCTTCCTGGGGTGTTAGAAGCTGCTGTCTCTCCTCCCTGGGGAGGCCACTCACCATCTCTTAGGTTAAGGGGGACAACCAGAGAGTGGCTTTCCAAGCAGCCTGCCAGCTGCCCAGCTTTCCTCCGTGCCATCTGTTTTGTGCTGTCCCAAACGTGGAAGTGATGCATGGGGAAATAAGGCGAGGTGAGGCGCCAGAGCCTGAACCACTGCCGCCAAAGGAACGGGTTACCCTGCTGTAGACGAGCTGCTGTCCCGAGGTACAGCAGTGGGGGTGGAAGCAGTTGCAAGCCACCCTCCTTTTGGTGCTGTTTCATTTTGTCTATATAATTAAATGTTCCCTGAACCCAGGGGTTGCTTTTTCTCAGGGAGGGAGTCCTTCCCATCAGGCTACACATTTAAGCCTCTTTTTAACCAAAGGGTTACTTCAGCATTTGGTTTCTACCAAACTGCTGTTAAAATAGTTTCACTTATTGCAGGACCACAAACATCTGTTAATTATGGGTCCAAGTTTTATTTCTTTATTTATTTTAATAGCTAGGTCTTATTGACCTTCACTTAAGCACTTTTGAAAATTTTACCCCAAATAAAGACTGCTGTGTTAAAAAGTGCAAGCAATTGCCATCATGGGAGTCTTGGATTCAAAGACAGTTTGCAGACCTCATTAAGCCAAGGAGCTTGCCAAGTACGCTCTTCTCAGTTCAGTGCAAGCAACAGTTAAACCCCTACATATAGCAAAACAGCTGCTAACAGCAGAGGCTGTCTGACAAGGGCAGAGAGAACTAAGCTCACCTAAGCAGACTTCTCCGTTTTGGTATCAGAAGATCATGGCTCACACTGGTAACAGAGAGAGCTGTGAGAGGAACCTTAAAAAAGAAGCAGAATAACAGGGCTGCTTCAGCACGGGGCTGATCAATGAAGCAGAGTCAGGATCTCTGAGCCAGAAAAAAGCCTCCTGATTGTCCTTTGTCTCAGGAAACACGGCTTCTGCATAGTCTTTATCAAAAAGCATGGTTACAGTGAGAAATCTTGACCGATGCAAAACAAGACTGGCAAGGCCTCCTGAGCCCAGCTAGCAATGGGCTAGCACTCCAGAAGGTCTGCATTATGCCATTGAGGTCTTGTCTCATGTGCAGGACAAAAACAGATTTTTGAGAAGTTTTGAGAAAGTAAGATAAGCAGAACCAACTCTCTAAAGGGGGGTAAGACGTTCCAGGAGTTCAACAGATCCAAAAAACAGACTACGTATTTGTGTACTAAACATGGAGTGAGGAAAATGCCTCAGGATAGACAACAGTGTTTCTACGCACATAACGCTTTTCAGCTGTTTGTGTGAAGGTTACCCTACGGGCACCCAGCTACACCACTTTGAGGGAAGCAGATCCACCTTAAATTTTTGTAGTAATATTCACAGAGCAAGACTAGTTTAAAAATCTTCCAGTCTAAAAAAGCAAGACAGATCTAGTGGCATTGGTATTTCATCAGGGAACTCAAAAAAGTAGAAGGCACCACACAGATTCACAAAAGTGTTGAGGCTACTGAGTTCAGCGCTGTTCAGGTACTTTACACCTGTAAGGGAAAGGAAAAGCTGTGAAAATTCATGATGGGTGTCCTGATTCCCAGGCCAGTGCTGTCCACAGAGTCCATCCATACTCTTGGCTGAATCATCCTCAGCACAGGAAGTCTTCAAAAACAAGAGTATTTTCAAATGGCAAGTCCCCTTTCCGCTCTGTTTGCAGTGAAGTTACTAAGATGACCCCTCAGTTCTAACTCAGCACGGTCCCTAAGGACGTGTTTGGCTAAAAGCACTCTGACTGATTTAGGATTCTCCCTACGCTTTTACTCAGCCATAAACCCTTGCAAGCACCAACCCAATATAAGAACCAGAAGCTGCCCAAACAAAATTCCCAAGAAGTGAGATATAAGTGAACATTTCACAGTGGCACAGCCATTAACAAGTGTTATAGCAAAAAGAAAATAAATAAAGATTTTCTCTGGAACACAAATGCATGATAAAATCCCCAAGAGAACATATCTGAGACCTTGTTGTTACATTTAATTTACAGTTTCCAAGTGTTTATCACCTCAGGTGGGATTTTACATATCGACCATAAGTAGAACACACCTCATTTTATAATTCCCTTATCTTACCTAAATAGGGGACAGATAACGACTTCTATACCTGCTTACACCTTGATAATAGAAAGCAGTGATATATTGAAAGTTTCCTTATCACCTTCAGTTCCCACACAGGTGTTCTGGGTGATAAACTACTGAATGATATAAACAACGATTTCAGGTAAAAAGTAACAATTGATCAGTAAGAAAGGAACAACAAAAAAAAATTAAACATTTGCTGAGTGGGAGTCGGCACTGAAAATACTCAAATACAGGAGCATAAGTGTGAATTTTGTCACTGACAATGAAGCACAGAATCTTGAGGACTTCTCTGCAGTAATGCTTGCTCTCACCTCTCACAACCTGCATGCATCTTCTCTTGAATTTTGCATTGATCTTGGTAGAGACTCACAGATATGATAGGAACTGTATGATATTTCCTCTCTTTTTAGCTAATGATATGAAAATTGGAAGAAAATATTCATTTGTCCACTGACAGGTCTGTCTCCAAGGGATGTTATCATAGAACAGCCTTTCTGCAACTATTCCTGAACAGCTGTGATAAGAAAGCAATTCCGGAAGAAGAAACCTGCATTCTGAGTTAGCTCTATCCATCTCCAGCTAAACTTTCTTTTTCTGACACTTTTTTTTTTTCTAAGATGTAATAAAGAATGTCTAAATGTATTTTAACCATCTTTTCTTGGTGAAAGAAACTGAACTTAAAAGTCTTCAAGGCTCTATCTTACAATCTTACCTGTGTTGCTGCCGTTGTGCAATGAATCACCTTAGGTACCCAGAGAAGTGTAAGAATTTATGCTTTATGTTGCCTTTGAGTATTTTCATTTTAGTACTCCAAGGAAAACTAGTATTATCTAACCCAAACAGACCACTAGAAGTCTGAAAAAAAACAAATGCACACCTGCTGTTCTAAAAGTGCATGGCCAAGTCTTTGCTCCTCAGAAGGCTACTGCTTTCTGGCCAGCGTGCTTTCTGGCCATTAGGGACAAAGCTGGAAACCACAGCATGCAATGATGTTTTTGAAACTGCACCCTCTGGCACATTTCCACCATCTGCATTTATTATTCAATAATGGGATCAACTAAGATTAGTAATACACAGAAACTTTCACGAAATATATGGGAATAGAATACCATTTTAACAGGAAATGGAATTCAAACATACTTTTAATTTCAGAAGAAACATTTCAAGATTGTCTCTAAGACTTTCTCTAGAGCAACACAACTTCACGCTCCCTGCCAGCGCAGGACTCTGCCTTGGTGTTTACTCAGTCAGGCAGACTCTTCAGCTTAAAGACAGCATTGCCATTCTCTTACCAATTCCCTGTAAAGTTTCTTCAGAAATAAAAGGTACTTCCGAAAAAGTAAGCACCTGAGGGGAAAATGCTTGGAGGAAAAAAAGGATTTTTTACTCAGCAGCTTATAGATTATTGCTGACTGGTAATTGAATCCTATTGAATGGGGAAGTCTCTCTTAGATTTTGGAGATATCTTTTTCTATTAAAAAACAAACAAACAAGCAAACAAAAAAGAAAGATTAACAATATCAGACCTATCAATTTTTCTCTTATGTTTGCCTCACATGCTTTCTGCATTTGTTTTATGCCCCAGTCTGCCTCCCAGTGGAAAATGTCTTGACAGGCCTTTCCTTAATCACCTGTCTTTCACATCTAGGTGTCTCTCTACCTACTTTCTGAAACTTGGAGTGAGACAGCTGGTTAATAAGTTGGTTTTACTACTGAGAGGATAGTGAAAGGAAGAGAATCTTTACCTTCCTTTTATCAAAGCAACTGTTTTTAGCTAACAGTTTAAAAAACTTGGATATTTTCCATAAGGTAAAGTCTTGTCTAAACAGGTTTCTTCCGGCATCTACAACAGTAACGAAGTTAAAGGCAGTGGTTTCCAAGCCCACAGTGTGTGATTTATTAATGGCAGGATTCAGTGGATCTCAGCTTCCCAACGTCCTGTTTTTCCATACCATATGCACAGTACCAGCACATAGGTGCAGTGTGCCACTACACAACTTGACAGTAGCATCCTTACAATATCTATGTAGCAAGAATTGCTTTTTCAAACCCTCTCATAGAGGGTTCTTTGCTCAAGATGGATAAGATTAAGAGTTTGTATCAACAGTACCGCTGGCAGAACAGTTATTCCAAGGGCAACTGTATCAAGTATCTCTTGATTATTCCTAAATCTTCTTGATAAACATCAGATGTGCTTAACACTTCTCAAGAAATCTCTTCATAGAATCAGAACCCCATAGATGTAACCTAACACGCATTAACCGAAACGGAATAGAGCTCTTGAAGTGTCTCTGCATTAATTTTATCTGGAGTTGCCACAAGCAGTTGCATAAGTATCTTTTATTCTTGCTGCAGTTCTTGTAACATGAGTGTTGGCTGTGGATTACGCCTCACACACTCCAGCACCACCAGTACTGTCTCATGTCATTGGCTCTTTCTTGCTTTGCTCAGTCAGAGTCCAGTAGGATGCCACCATCTGTCAGAGCCTACAAGGAGGCACAGGGGTTAAGAGTGGGTTCTCATGAGAAAGACAGCAATGTGAACAGGAAATGTCCCACCAGGAATCCTTTCTTGGGACGGGCTCCTGTGGAAATGAACAAACCTTTATTGTCACTATTGCAGTTTTAACTTTATATTCTCGTGCTCATCCTTTGATTCATTTTCTCTCCCCCCACTCTATTCCCATCCGTCGGGTGGGAAACAGGATATTTTGTGAAATTCTTTCCTTCCTGTGTGGGTCTACATGACATTTTTAATTAGCAACTCTCTGCAATGGAAGTGAAGAAATAAAAAGCACAACCGTCCTGCTGAGAAGCGCATAATAAAGTTGCTTTTTGAACAGGTATTTAAGGCACCACTTTCTGTTGTTTACTAAGATCATTGGTGTTAATATTTAACAATATCACCAAAAAACAAAACAAAACAAAACAGCACAAAAATTAAAACATACTTCCTTGCAGAACAAATGGCCAGGAAGAGCTTTACAAACGTCATCCCTCTTTGTATCTCTGGAGAAGCAAAAGAGTGATGTGAGGGAGACCTCTGCCTGCTTCCCTGGGCAGAGCTCAAGCCAGCTGGCAACTGCCATTGCACCCAGATTGAGCAGGAACACTTATTTCATTAATTTTACCCTAGGAGCCGATCAGAGTGGTGTGGCCTCCCGTGGACAACCCCCGTGGTTACAAGGCTTTTTCTGAGGGTGGGATTTGATGTTATGGATGCACGGACACTAGTGATGGCTTGGAATGAGGTCAAAACAGGGACAAGCCTGGTAAGCTCAGAGGACCCAGCCCTGATCCTTCACTGCTTTGCTCTGTATGATCGTAGGTGTAAAGTGCTATTAAGACTTACCTTGCAAGGCTGTCCTTAAACACCAGTAGTCCAAGTGATTGCCCCTGACTTCTGGATCTCTTATAGGTTTGGCCTATTCCTCTCTCCTAGACCCACTGAGTTGAAATTTCCTTTTCTACAGATCTCCAGGCTGCTGGCAGGGCTGCACAGCCCTAGGGAACATTAAGATGATCCTGGTTTCTGATTTTTTGTTTTGTTTTGTTTGATTCTCTGATGTTTTACCTGGCATCTGGCAAAACTCATTTATACCACTACAGAGGAGCCTGCACTTACTTTGTGAAAACAAACCGTAACCACACAAGAAGCCGGAGAGGGGAAAAACCAGGCTGTGTGTGTCCAATATGACATTCCTTCAAGCACCAAAAGTGCAAGGGTGTGAACCAGGAGAACTGCAGAGTGAAGTACGGTGTTGCGCTAGTGAAGTGTTTGTCATACCCCAAATGTGCCTGAAGGTGCAAAGCAACGGAGGATCTCACCAAGACAGTAGATCACATCGAAGAAGAGCCTCACAAAAAGAAAATAAATGAGAAATTTTTATGCTGAGTTTGTGCATCAAATCTCACAACTGCTCTCCTTCATTGTCCCATTGATGTGTTTGTCCACAGCTACTTCATAATATAAAGTAACTGGAGGAAATTCCTCTTGATTTTCATACAGATCTAATCATGAAACAAGAATGTGCTTGGTCACATTCTTACTGGAACTGCATATACAAAGTACAGTTTGCACACCCCAATCGATTGGCTTGCAGCAGAAAATAGAAACTGCTACTGGTAATGGCTGAACCCATAACTCTGAGCAAAGATTACTAGCGTGTGAATACTACCAATGGCATTAAGTGTCTTTATCGCATCTTGTAAAGTGTTATCAATCAAACTACAGGTGTTAAGCAGGTAAAGGCTGTAGCTTGAGGCAATAGATAAGAACTTTTCCTTGGATCTTAAGCACTATTCCCTACTAGAGCTTTCCTTAGAGAAAGTGTCAGAGTATCAAAGGAAAAAAAGGAAAGAATTTTTTAGGGCTTGGAGCAGAAGAGGGAGGGGATTTTGTAGATAGTTTTAGGGGAAGCATTATAAACCGCTCAGAATGACTTTCAATGCCAATCTCGTCCCCGGTCACAACCAGATGTTGCTTATATTTACAAAAGAATCTGCCTTTTTCTTTAAACAACAATTTCTGGTGTTATTAACAACTATGTCTTGTGAACTTGTGAAATATATGTGGAAAGACGGGCAAGGATATGTGAGCCATGGGAGTTTATAACACACCTTAGGCACCTAAAATAAACATGCAGCGACATTACACTGAGACTTGTTTGCTGAACTGGGACCTAACGCACGTTACTTGGATTGCTCTGGTCCTGTACCACAGAAAGTGTTATGAATATTTAATACACAGAAAGTAAAGAAATCAATTTCAATGCTATAATTGAAAGCCACTATAAAATTCCACTATTACTGCTCTGCTGTAAATTACATATGTTATTAATTCTTCTGGCCTCTTTTACAAGTGAGGTGACTTGGTGGGTTGGGGCCTGGGCCTTTCATCTGCATTCAGACCCTGCCTGAGGTTGGGAGTGAAAATGAATCTGGTGGCCTTACCCTAAGCCTCCTAATACCCCTCCTTTTGGTATGTTATTAAACCATCAGCCTGCTCAATGCTCCTGCAAAAGTGGGCTCTGCAGAACAGTTTCTTCTTACTCCAAGAAGGAGAAATTACCAGAAGGAAACATTGGTTTAAGAGGTACAGGTCCTAAGCAGCCTAAAAACAGGCGGAAAAGTTAAAGCCCTTTTCATTTCTACAGTCAGTCAAACGCTTCAGCTCATTTTTAAGCTGGACAAAAGCTTTGACAGTTCTTTTACAGCCTGGGATGAAGGGCAGAGATGTACCGAAGAACCTTGCTTGAGGTGGGCACCAGGAAGCGAAGACCAGAAATTCGGCCCCACATCTCCAGTTCTGAGTTCTTACTACCGAACCTAAATTCTGAAACCATGGGAAGTGCAAGCCACAACCAGTTGTGAAAATGGAAGAAATTTGCTTAACTAGAAAAAGGCTTTGCAAAATTTTCTACATATAAACTGGTATCAGAATTACCTGCCTCCTAAAACAAACCATTGCAGATGAAGCAAAGTGAACTTCCTCATACACAGGTGCATCTTTAAATGAGTTGATTTTGTCAGCATTTCAGCTGGCACCTGACCGTACTGTTGGTTCAGTTAAAACATTTTAATGACTATCTTATATCACAGTGAACCTCTCCTGCACCCTCTCAGCTATCACGAAGTGTTACACTTTGTTTATTTATTTATTTATTTATTTTTCCCCCTAATGGCATAGCTCTATTCAGAAACACAGTACCCTTGTAAAGGTAAGAATTGCTGCTTCATGCCCAAACTGATGGTGGGTCAAAACTCAACCCTGACTCTGAGCCCTTTGGATGCTGGAGACAACATGGACTTGTAAGCCCAGATTATAGCTACCTCTGTGGACCAGATACGGAGGAGCTAGCTGTCTAGATGCCTAGCCACAGCATTAAGAAGTAAGCATGAGTTAATTTACCCCACTTACTACTCTAATCAAACAGTAGGAGATCAGCCCCTGATCTGAATGCCCAATCCAACTTACTAAGACTGACTAATTTGAGTAATTGAAGTGATCTTAACATTTGCCTTAAATGATCTGGCAGTCTGATTCAGATAAGGTTTCAAACAGTCTCTGTGCTTTTGATCTCAAATTAGCTTCAAAATTAACACAGGCTTGGCTCAGATGCAGTCCAAAATCCCTAAAGTATATCCTGCACTGTAACCATGTTCAAGTGATCTTCCTGATTCCACCAGTTTAACTAAATCTCATCTCAACCTGGTATATCTCTACTGCAAAGAAGCACTAGGGATGATCTGAACTGTAGGACAATGCTGGAGAGCTGAAGGAAGCAGCAGCACAGCACTTTCAGAAACTCCTGTGGCTGAAAAGTGGAGGAAGGAAGGAGGGAGATCTCTCTGCCTCTCTCTTTTAAATGCTGTGATTTGATGGATGCTTTCTTATCTCTCTGATATACAAAAATCTGCCTGTGAGCAATAAGATCAAGAGCCAACATGTCCTTTCAGCACAATTGACACTAAATTAATTCATGTAAGACACCAAGTAAAAAACATTGCTACGAGTGAAAGCTGAAAGCGAGTCAGAGCCTTTAAGGAGCTTTCCTTCTGCCTTCTGTTAACTTCACAGCACTGCTTCAGACAGAAGAGCTTCTAACATTTGAAGGCACACTACACAAGACATACCATTTCTTCTAACATAAAAAGCCCTCTTTAGTTGTAAGTATTTGCTTTTAACAACTCTGTTCCTTTGTGCATTTGTTTGCCAGGTACAGTATAGGTACTTCAGAGCAACTCTAAAGACAATATTTTCAACAGTGACTTAGGGCCCTAACTACCAGGTGTGGAGTGCTTAGCTCACCATTTTTCTGAATAGCATGCCAGCTAAGCACACAGACAGATGCCTGGTAGGATATTTCAAGTTACTTCTGCAATTGACCTCATACAAAAAACTCTCCCAGGCACCTTACTTACAACCTGATGTAGCAATATACCTTTGAAAATTGCTTTCTAAAGATATTTTGGCTCACATTTCTCTGTTCATGCTTAGGCTTTTCAGTGTTAATTCCCAGTTTTAAAAGCAAGGGAACTAAGCTCAGGTTTTTAAAAGTACACAGGTAGAAATAGCTGCAGATGTGCACCCAGGCACCTGAGGCCTATTGAAAGCAGTACCTATAATCTCTTTATCATCCACCCTTTGCTACTGTTGAAAGGAGCAATGTATAAACATTTTAAAAAATCTGGTCCTATGTGGTGAAGTAACTTCAGAAGGTGAGTCTGAGGTTCTTAACTCCCTTAGAAATGCTCCACTTTTTTTTTTTTTTTTTCTACTTCAGGTCTACAGAAGTGTTTGTATATTACCTAAAACCACAAAGTCTGATTTTGATTAGGCTGTGGGTATCACTGCTAGGTTATTATTCTAAGATAGCATCATGGAAAAACTTCAGTTATAACTTAATTAATTTAAACGCTATCATTACTTTTGAACAGTAGCACTTTATCCAAGCAAAGGATCACCCCTGAATGACTGTATTTGTACTGCAGAATAAACGTGGCTCTAGGGTTCAGCTGAGGTCTGCAGTCAAAGTTATTGAGTTAACACTTATGTTATACTGCTGCCTACAGGTCCATATTTAAAGTTAGGGTGTAATGCTAACTTGGGTTTAAACAAGGCTCCGGTCCCAAACCTTATAAAACAAGTAAGATAAAGGTAAAGGAGAAGGTACCTAGCTGAACCCAGTTTAACTTTTCATGGTTATGTCTGCAAACGTAGTTGAATGCATCTCTTCCGCTGCCCTGAAGCCGCTATGTAAGTGGCTGGTTTCTCAGTAGCGCCACGTATGGGAAAGCAGTTTGAAAGGAAGAAAAGGATGATGGTGGTGCCTGTGTTAGGGGTATTGTGGAAGAAAGCACAGAAATACTATGAATGCTAGCCCTCCACACAACGAGCAGGTATCCGCTGATCTTTGCTACGATGTTTGTAGCAACCTGTGACACTTGTGGACGAACGCAAATTTTCTAAAGCAAACATAGACATATTTTGAAATTCTCACATATGTAGGTTGTGCACAGAATGTATGAACTTTCTTTTCCTAATTTGTAGTCTACAGATCCCTTACAAGTAGCCCATGGACACCAAGGGCTTTTCATGCTGCAGCTCATTAATATTATGAAAAAAACCAGTGTGGCACATGCCACACATTTCACCAAAATAAAAACATAACTCTTGGGAACGCTAGGGTAGAGAGGGGGTAGTTTTCCTCTTCAGTTCATGTTCACAGCTCTTTCTTGGGTAACTGCTTTTAATTGCCGTGAACACATTTTGGATTTTAAAATATTTTCAGAATACTGGAAGAAGAGATTTCAGCTTGGTGCCTGCAGAGGAGCCAGGCACTGCCTCTCCTCCTTACACAACTGATTTTGACAACCCAGGATACCACTGACTTCAGCTAAAGCTAACAGCAGCTGAAATGGTATTCCTCCATGTGACACAAGCCAATCTTTTTTGCAAAAAGAGATCCCTTTATTTGAACTGTTAGCAAACTGCCATCACATAAGATCATATAAATTAATAGAAATTTTAACATTTAGCTCTCCACAACCTCTGCACTCTGGAGGCTGGATAAGGTATTAGTCATCTCTAATTAACGATGTCTAACGCTAGGCAGTTTCCAGTGACTGCCACTATACAATTTCCTATGTAACGACTGGTCAATTTGTTGCAATATATCATCAGGATTACTGAATTATTAGTTATAATTACAACTGCAGAGTCAATAGCAGTGTCACAGCAAGGGTAAGTAAACACTACAAAATTATAAGAGATGGGAATACCTTTTTAACTGCTACAGTGTATTAGTGGTACAGAGGCCACCCAGAGTAACAGCTAGGCACTATGACAAATTCCTACTCTGAGAAGGTGGAGTTGAGTATTTTGCCCTTAAAGGGCTGCAGTCATCTCTTGGTGACCTCCCCTTAAAGCTCCTCTCTGGTTTCCACCCACCAGCTATGGAGCATGTGTGTTGGGTGGTTTAAACTAGGTAAAAACCATGCACCTTGCCAGACTCAATTTTACACCCACCACTGCGAAACCATACACACAGACCATACCTGAAGGATACACCTTTCTTACTCCCAAAGGTCTACAGCCCATTTCCCTACAGCACTTCAATCACCCCAAGTCCTGTTTTCAGAAGTGGTCTGAGCAGCAGACCACCTCCCACAGCCTGTCATACAGATGCAGATGCTTCATTCTCCGAGGCCCAGATCCTCAAACAGTATTTAGACATTTGATTCCCGGCATCATCAATAGGCTATGTGACCTCTCAGAGAATTCGCCCCTTACATATTCCTGAGAACAGCACCACAAGGTCCTCTGTGGAAGAAAAATTTGATAGAAGTGACTACTGCTTTTCATTATACTTCTCAAAGAACAGAGTATCTGCTCATAATACTAACAGTGGAGCCACTTTTCAAACTTATTCACAATTTCAAAGAATGCTTAAACTTAAAAACAAACAAACAAAGTTTTTTTAGTACTTTTGAGGAATCCAAAGAGAAACTGTTTCAGATAAGATATTTCAAGTTTCACTCTAAGTTCAAGGTATGCTGGGAAATGACCAGAGTTCAGTGAGTGGAGACATGACCAACAAAGTTCAGCATATACTGCAAGAACCAAAGTCTAATTAGGGGAGTTGCTCAGGTTTTTATATTATCTAGCTAATGGCCTCATAGGTTGAAAATGTGACTTCATCTCTTTAAACCAAGAAATAGATCATTAAAATTCAGTCGGCACAACAAACATTACACTCATTTAACAAAACAAGAGATCTAAATAACTAAAAAAAAAAAGTTTAACTCCACATCAGAGACATTTCTAGAAACTGCAGACTTGACTACCTATCTTCCTCCTTTGGTTTCAAATGAAACAGACCCAGAAACTTTCTTTGACACAGCCTAACCCTGTTCAACCAGCTGTGGGTTTCAATCAAGTCACAGTTTTGGAGGAATTTGAAGTCTAACATTTATAATTATTATTATTATTTTTTTTAAAGCTGCCACAGAAGCCAAAAGTCTGGGTAGGCCGCAGCGGTCACGGTGCTGAAGCCAGCTGGGCCTGCTGCAGCAGCCACCCAGAGCCAACTGGCAGTCGCTGCCCACCTATGTGCGCCTGCAGTCTGCTCCGACAGTCCTTACTTAGCCTGCCTCGGTGGGAAAGAAAAAGCGTGCTCAAGCTTCAGCTACAGTGAAAGTGACAGGTAATTTCTGAGGAACAAAACTCCAGCTGTAGCCCTGCACCCTTTTTTGGAAATCTGGCACTGCATTTGTGGGAGAGAAGGTCTTGATCTGAGCTGGCTGGATGACAGTGGAGAAAGTCCATTTCAAAACTCTGCAGGTATTCCAATTTTGTCCGTGGTCTTGAAATGAAAATAAAAGCTTTTCAACTGGAAGTGTTTTGAAACATCTATTTCTGGGTTAGAGAGTTCGAGTTTTCAATCAGTCTTTCAGATCAGGCATGACCAGAGACCTCATCCTGGGGTACTGAAAACTCCCCACTTATCAACACCAGCCTCTCTGCAAAATGTTTTGGCATCCAAGCAGAAGCACATTTCAGTTAAAATGTATTTCATCAAACATTCTGATGAATTCCAATCTTGAGATGACAATGTGTCACCAGTTTGTGAAAAGATCAGTGTTAAAGAAACCTCATAAAAATGGAGGACTGGAAAAGCAACAGAGGACCCACCAGTCAGTCAAAAGATATTTGACATACGAAAGACATACACACACACAGACAAACCACATCTGGAGTTCCATTAAAATATTTCTCCTGCCTCCTTAATAACCACAGTTACAGTGATCAATTTCCCTAGAAGGAACACAACAGGGCTAAGCTCAGCAGTCTCTGATCAACAGTATTTGTACAAGGTAGTTTTACATTTCATTTGCACTAGAGATGAAAATCAAGTTAAAATTTTTCCTCATAAGAATTTTTCCAGAAGAAAGAATGTTTGCAACGTCGGAAGATTTTCCCAAAGAAAGGTTCAGGGAATAAATGGGAGCTTATTTATCTTTTCCAAGATTTTTTTCAAGTTGGAAAATAGGGAAAAAATTACGAATGTCTCTCCTCACACAATTGTGTTATCAAGCTACAAGGGATCTGTATTGTATTCTTTCTGATAAAGTCAAAATTGGAAAAAAAATCAGATAAAGCATAGTGTTTAAAAGGCAACCCTCTACTCAGTGGAAACGTTACCATTTTTCATTTTAAAAGTCTTACCACCATTTTAGAGGAAGATGAATTGAAAAGTGATGCACATTTTCCATCAAATTTGAAAAAATATTTTTAAAACCTTTCTTTCCATGAGATTTCATAGTTTGTTCTTTTATTTATTTTGAAACAAATTTCAGCCTATTCTACTTTGCATTTTGGATTCTCTCAAAATTCAAATTCAAAACTTCAAAGCAAGCCATATCCGCAGCCATTACTTTTGCATGATTTTGATCAAAGCCATGGAAATTCCTGGTTCCACCCCGGAATAATGAACCAGTCCAGGTTTCATTTGAAATCCAGCTCTGAGGAGCTGACTTACCGATCTGGTTTGCAAGAATCCTGCTGTCTTCACCTGACCTGAGAGCATCTCCGCAGAACAAAGCTCTCCTCCAACTGGAGCGCGTCCATGCAACACAGTCCCCTTCCCCGCTATGTGGGGGGGCACCAAAGTTTTGCTATCGACCTCCAGTTTACCAACCTTCTCCAAGTTCAGAAAGTCCTTCTTTCCGTGTCTTGAAGATCAAGGTTTTTAACAATTCACTTACTAGCTGTGTTTGCCTGAAGAGACCCTCCCACTGCTCTTTTATCCTCTGAAGGCAGGCCAATTTTCAGCTACAGCCTGACGGTTGCCTGGGTTAACCTCTGTATTGTTTCATGAGGCTTAGAAGCCCCAATACACCTTTCAAATAGCATGTCTGATCACACCTCTCTGGCAGATATGCAGAAAATTAGGATGAGCTTCTCTAGGAAAGTGCTAGCATGAAGCTACTGTCGTCTTCCGGGGGGAATGCCCAGCAGGCAGGCAGGCAGGCAAGCAACCCTTCTTTCATATTTAGAGATAGATTGTAACGGAGACACAGAAAAGATAGCTCTGCAAGAGCATTGTAGTAACACTATTTCAATGCATCTGCAAGGCAAGACCATGGTGTTGTGTAAATGCAGTGTTTACTCCTACAGAGACTTTGAGACAAGCATCTTGATAGCACTTTTTAGCCCTTAAATATTATGCGTATGGCACTAAGATGGCTGTTCAAGATGAAGATCACCTCTAGCTTTCTCCACATACTTTATATGCAAGTATTCTAGATTTGAATATCTGTTTTTCTATTCAAGGCCTTTTGTCCTGTAGGTCATCCTATTATTTGTAAGACCTTCTTCCACCACACTGGAAGCCTCTTACTCTTCTCTCATCGGCAGTGACTGCATTCTGATGCTCTATGTAATAGCACAGGCAACAAGACATGATTTACTTCGACTTATTTTTGAGAGTCCATACTTCAGTTAGGGGTTGGGGGGAGGAGACTGGGGGACAGGGAGAGTGGATATTGTCTGTAAGCATGTCCCGGTTCAAATGCAAACTTCACGGCACAGGAAAATTCAAGTCTGATGATTTATCTAGACTGCAGTCAGCAACTATATTGTCCGTTGTGGGAGTGGTAGTAATGCAGAGCAGCCCTCCAGGCTCCTGTAACTGACTCTAGGGATCTAATCCACCCCCTGGACACTCAGCGTTCCTGGGGCAGAAGTTATCCTTCCTAAACCTGGATGTTGCCAAAACAAGTAGAATTTAAAAAATATATTTTTACCTCAATGTTTTAAGTGATTTTTTTTTTAAATTAGAAAAACTGAGGAGCTCAGTATTCACCATGAAATTTCAGCTCCTTAGGACTCCATTCTCCCCTACGCATTCATTGTTTTCACCCAAATCCTAAACACACATTTAACCACCTCCTGCTAAGGTTAATGGGATTTACTCGAATCCCTGTCCCCCTGAAACAGGGAAACCCAGCTCCCCTGTTCTTATAGCACGTAAGCTTCTCAGATTTGTTCCACGGTGTGGCCTGGGTAAGAAATTGTTTCAAGGTGTGCAAAGCATCTGCTGCTGTCAGTGGTGTAAAACCACCAAGGAGCTGTTGCCAAGGGGAAAAATAAAAAAAGCCCTGGGGCAAAAAGGAACACACAGGAGGAGAAAAGGGAGCGGGGCTGGAGGTGCAGGGTCCCCTTTGGATGCAGCCTTTCTTACAAAATCATGGAGCTCACCATGGGCACAGGGTTTAGCCAAGCTTGCTCACCTGCCCGCATGTATCTGTTTGAAACCTCATAAAGGTCTTTTTAAAACAGCAGCTCTTACTCCACTTCCAGCAATTAACTACCTCATGGAACGTCAAGTGAGGGCACCCAAAACTTCTCACTGTTTAGAAATGTGGGTGCCTGCGTGGAAACACCAGAAAACGTCCTCCTGAAGACACCTGCATGGCCGGGGGAGGAAGGGGAAAGAGGCAAAGGTGTGCCACCTATTCACAACTTGAAACACACAAATGTTTTCTTACCCACATTGATTTGTTGATATCCATTTATGGTGCGAGAAATTGGACTATTAAAAAAAAAAAACATGCAGCCAAATCTCCTTGGAATGCACTGCAATAGATTTGAAAGGGACAGAAGCCAGGCACAGGAGGGGAAGCGTGAGATGGAGAGCAAAAGCTAAGGGAAAGGCCTGGAGCCTGTTAGTCCTTCCCTCGATCCCAAGTCTTAAATTTTCTGTCATACATGCTGCCTCCCCAGAACAGTTTTCTCAGGTTAACATAGCAGGTATACCCATGCTCTCACTAAGCAACATGATATATTAATAGGAGTCAAGTCAGAATCCAACTGTTAGAGCTTCAAAATTTAAAGCAATAAAATGGCTAGGTAAGCAACCTTATTTTTCTTCACTTGTTTGGGGGCCTTGTATACATGAAACTTTCTCTTCTGTAACTTCTTTCACGGTCTCCAACAGAGGCCTCCTCCACACAGCCTCAGCGATAACAAAACAACTTTGTCCTTGCTGAATGACACCGCCAATTTTTTGTCACACCTTTGAGTGGGTTCCTAAAACAGGCGCTTTTTGTCTTTATTTATCTTTTTTTCCACCATGCTTTGAAAACACGTTTTACCTTCCAAAGAATGGAACTAAGTATCAGAAAGGGATATTCATTAACAGAAGATCTTACAATTCCCTTCGATATATGGTGGATAACAAATGAGAGTCTTTCTTATCCATCTTATTTCACAGATTTTTTCAAAATATTTCAGTGGAGATTTTGCCCCAGAAAAACTGTTAGATCCAAACCTCAGTTTTATACAACAAAGCTCACCAGAAGACAGAACAAATGGCATTAAGGCAGCGGCTGGTTTATACACTAAGTGTATTTTCCAACTAAGTTAGGTTTTGTCTAATAATACAATGCCTTGTTTCATAGCAAGTTCTACTACTACTGCTCAAAGAACGTTCCCAATGTCACAGTGAGAGTATATTTCTCAAATATTAATTCGTAGCATTTATTTTAAGGACATGTTTATTGAGGTTGGAAGGAAGTTCAGATAAAGTCGATGCATTGTGGCAATATATGAAAAGAATTGTTTTAATAGGGAAGAAGTTTAAGATAATCTCTCAGCTCTGTTTCCTTTACTGGTTAAAATCCCTTTGGTCATGTCTGTGAAAGCAATGCTGGCCACTTTATTTATTTTTCTTTAACTGAAAGTTTTAAACCCTGAAAGTAAATCTGAAAATAAAGAAGCTAGTCCAAGGGGCATCATGCTACCCCAGCGTGTCCTTATTTCCAGTTGCAGATGTCTCAGTAGGCAAGTGACGAGATGATTTTTGCCTTTCTCCCTGAGTTTGTGTTCCACTCGTAGTAGCAACCACGTGCAGAGATCAGCTTGGCTTTGCTGTGTGCCAACTCCAGATATGCTAGGGAGCTGCATAAAAAGGGGACGTAACTACAGCTAGCTGTAAAGTTTGTAAAGTTGGTGGAAACAGGACAGATTCTGACAGGAAAAGGGGGACTCCTCAGTGGTGTCCTATTGTCAGACAGAAAACAGGACATGAAGAAATTATGCAACACAAATGCATTGCTACCTTTTTGAACCACAGTAAAAAGCTTAGGATTTTGCTAGTGAAGTCTGAGTGGAGATCTACTAGCAGCCAGAGAAGGGCTACTGAGATGATTAGAGATCTGGAGCACCTGTTGTACAAGGACAGGCTGGAAGAGCTGGGCCTGTTTAGCCTGGAAAAGAGAAGACTGAGGGGAGACCTCATTAATGTATATAGACATCTGAGGGGAGGGTGTCGAGAAGATGGAGCTGGTCTCTGTTCAGTTGTGCCCAGCGACAGGAAGAGAGGCAATGGGCACAAGCTGAAACACAGGAGGTTCCGGCTCAACATGAGGGGGCACTTCTTTACTGTGAGGGTGACAGAGCACTGGAACAGGTTGCCCAGAGAGGTTGTGGAGTCTCCTTCTCTGGAGATATTCAAAGCCCGCCTGGCTGCCACCCTGTGCAACGTGCTCTAGGTGATCCTGCTCGGCAGGGGGGTTGGACTAGGTGATCTTCAGAGGTCCCTTCCAACCCTGCCCATTCTGTGATTCTGTGATCTGAAATCCAGAGGCACCTCTCAACAAAGCTGTGATCCTGTGGCCTTACTCAGGTAAGATTTCCCATTCCTGGCTGATTGCCAAAGTTGTCTTTCTCCTCTGGTTTCTTCTTCTTTGTATTTTTATTTTTATTTTTTTATTTTTTTTAATTTTTTTTGCAGCAAAGAGGGCTAGACAATTAGACATACAGTTACTTAAGGAATTTTTCATAAATTTGAAGAAAAAAAAGAAGGGGACTAGACAGACAGAACCAAGTCTCTACGGCTCCTTTCTCCAACAGACCAGAAACCAGGGATTTTTTCCAGCATTCTTGGGTATGTTTGTCTAGATCTTACCTCTCTCAGGTCCAGGGCAGAGACCTGGATCCCAGGTCCCTGTGTCCCATACAAATGTTTTGTGAAGTAGGACTGAGGACTCCAGAAACAAGGCTGGCTAATGCAGCCTCACTGCATCTGGGGTCTGAATTAGTGCTTCGCTTTGCTGGACGGCTATACCAGCAGGCTTGGAGCTCGCCTAGGTACTTCTAGGTCAGTGCTTGGTGTGGACATGTCACCAATGTGCCCTACATTCAGCTCTACAGAAAGGCGCTGGCAACAAGTGTAAATCTGTCCTACCGCTCGGCAGGTACACCTGGTCACCCTCCAATTACCGAGAGATCCCTGTGTCATCCAAGGCCTTCCACAAGGTGCTTAGACCACATATGGGCCAGTGGTTAAGCACCTACTTTTCCTCAGAGACTGTTAACTATCTCGAACATAGGAAAATACTATTTGTTCAGCTACAAATAAACAAACCTGACCAGAAAGCTTTCTGCTACTTTTTCTGTACCAGGCAGCCTCTGCCAGACCAGTCGCACTGACACCCAATCAACCACAAAGCCTACAACTCATAATGCTCTTGAGCATAACAAAAGCATTACAACACTGGATTAATTATATCCAACAGGCTCTCAACGAACCCTTGCAGACTTCAATGGTCTCTTAAAGGTTTAGGGTAACACTTGGCAACAAACAAAGAAACAAACAGATAAAACACAAAACAAAATTAAAAAACAACAACAAACCCACAGCCCCATTTCCCAATATCAGTAAGAAGACTTGCCGAGAATGTAGGATCAAGCCACACTGACTGCAAGGAAACTTGCTCATTTTTTCATTGCCTGTTAATCAGATGGCTTCTACTGAGGTGCTTAAAGTGCGTAACTTTGGTGATTCATGAATGACTATATTAGATAGTAGCTTCTTTTTATACTGCTTCTGGAAATGTTGCACATTTGAAAATTTGATGAGGGGTAGAGCTGGCCTGCCTGATACATCTATGAATGTTGAAATTTAATTCACAGTTACTGCTGAGATATAATCCAAATCATTTTTCTGAAGACCACAGTCATGTCCAGTTCTGGGATTTAATTAATTTTAGTGTAAGTAAGAAATACTTTGGTATTAAGATGCAACAGAGAACTAGATGTACTCCTTTGCCAAACAAAAGGACAAGTTCATGTCCCCAAACCTGAGAGTTCTGTGGTGCCTGTCCTCAAAGTATGTGTAAAAAAAGACACCTCAGTTGTGCTAGCCTGCACAAATAGACAGCTCTCAGGGACATACAATAGCTATGTTGCATTGGTTCATTCCTTAGCACCTTTCTAGTTCATTTCAGAAAGCACTGTAGACACAAAGCGGGGCAGGCAGATTTTCCATTCAAGTGGACACTTTTGCAAGGATATAACTTCCTTGTTTAAATTATCTGAGCAGTAGGAGGGTGGAGCACCTTAATAATTTGCTTTTCTCTTTTATTACTGAAATGAAATATTTAGAATATCTGAGAGTTTTGGAAGAGTGGTTGATCTTATTGCATTCCTTTGCAGGCAGCATTGCTGTTGCAAGACACCTGTCTGCATGAAACTCTGTAAACGCTTCTTAACAGGTCCCCAGGTAGCAGAAAGAACACAGCTGCTAAAGAGTGTTAATGGCAGGACAGCTGCTTGGCTGACAGAATTGGAACCAGCACAGTGCGTGTGCTGGGATTGTAAACAGGAATGAATTTTCCTAAAAGCTTTATAAGTAAAAATGTTTATTTTTGGAATACTAGCAAAATAAAAGGAGTTACAATGTTCCTTTAATTTTAAGTCAAAACGTAATGACATGCAGCTTTTAAGAAGGTTTATTTTATAGAAAAATCTTAAATTGAAACAAGGTGGCTTAGAAACAACTTCAGAAATACCAGGGATTTCTTCTAGATGTATATATAAAACATGCTCGGGCATTTTTTTGCCCTTAATGTGTAGTAAAATTGGTCATGAAATCCTTCTTTCCATAAACCACACATCAGGTATTGGGGAACACTTTTCTAGCTGCCAAGCCTGCCATTGATGGAAAATGCTTTGTGTGTGGTGCATGGAGATATTACAATGTGGGTGGAACAGGTTATTCACATGCTAAGAAGATGAAATAAATGTCTTCTCTTTCAAGGACAAGCACTGAAATGAAGACGCCTGATTCCTAGTCTTCACTCAGCCACAGCCTTCCTCTCTGAGACAGAGGAACCCATTCAACACCGAAAAAGTGCCCTCTTTTGGTGGACACAACCCAGGCATGGACTCACAACTGGAATTATGAACCCAGCTGAACACCCAGTGTAGACTGCTTGCAAACAACTGACATACTTGTGGAACCTCGTGGGCCTTTTGCTCAAATCAGTGTTGCCTTCTGTGCTTTAGCTTTCACATCTGTAAAATGGAGATAGCACTATTTACGAAGTTTACATCGCCAGCTTCTGCAGTGATTCAACCAGGAGCGTTTAGAAAGTCTTCAAGCTCCTTTGAAGGAAGCCAGAGCATAATTTACATTGGTAAAGAACCCTATTTGCTTTGGAAAGTTCATTTCAGGATAGCAGAACTCAAGCCCCTAGCTGCTCCCCTCACAGCACTTGCAATGCAGCGCTCCAGCCTTTACGATGTGAGCAGTACTCGCCTTGTCCACTTGAAATGCCATCGCTACCTTTTTAGGATCAACAGAGACCTTTAAAAACCTGCAGAGTCTTTATCATGTTTCTCAAAGTCTCTCAAAGGCATTTTTCACCATCACTACTACACAGCCATGAAACAATCAGTGTGCTGCATGAAGGTATAGGAACAGTGGGTCTCTTACCTGTACGTAGCTGTTCGCAGTTTCGCATCCTGAGCCTGAAGCTGGGTTCAGTTTAAAGTTATTAATTGCCTTTTTCACAGTTGGCACCAGAAGCCTCACACGTTTACTCAAAGCATGATGTGATAATTAGGCAGGGTGAGGAATCTTTATAGGTTTTGTTCTTTGGCAGTATTTTGCCTTTGATCTTCTCTGCTCTTCTTTCCAGGAGAGTTATAGGATGCCAGCAGGAGCCAGAGGTGGGCCTTTCATCATCCTGGGGGGAAAACTTCCTCCCGTGCCCCACAGCACTCTGCTCTCAGTCTTAAACTTCCCATTCAGTTGACTGCTATGTGCTAGCTCGAGTGCCTGTAAGGTGTCTATAGTCAGAAGAGCACGTATGGTGCACCTTCCACTAAAACACAAATCAAATCAACACATTAAAAGAGAAGCAGGAACAAAGTTCAGTAACAAAATACACAAACATGCAGACTTTTAATAATGCCTTCTCTACATCATGTTGATTGAAACCTTGTCTTTCGCTCTGCAGGTTAGGAAGGATGGAGGCACGTTAACCATAACATTCTGCAAAAACCCATGGACGTTTCTCACTTGGGCTCCAAAGCTGCCCATACTGCAAACTCATAGAGACATATAACTTAGCCATTTTGCTGTTATGTATTGGATAATTACAAATCACTTAATAGATGGTGTAGAAATAGTTATATAAATGCAGGAAGAAGTCCTAGAGCATTTATAGTTTTCTGAATGAATTGCTTTCCCAAAATGTTCATTCTTGGGCTTTTGTCTCCTGTCACTTCTTCCATATCTGGCTTATTTGTGGCACCCTGTCCCTCTCCAGACCTGGGAAGACATGAAACACAGAGGCAGCAGATAGGTCTGGATTTCATGAATTGTCCCCCTGGCACGTTGTTCACTATACTGGACTTTCAGCAACACAGCATAGCAAATATAAGAAAAGTATCTGCCCTCAGAGGCCTAAATGGCAAGAGTTTTGCAATATGCACAGAATAAATGAATGACAGAAGACTGTGTAGCTATCTGCTTTTTCTGCCCTGCAAGGGAAACAGAGCTTTACGTTAATTAGGAAACAGAGCATAAGGTACACTTGCCTGTTGCTCTGGGATGTGTGTTGAACTAAGTCCCAGAGCTGCATTGAAAATGCCACTAGAAATTAGATACAGATAAGATGCCTGGAAGACAGGTATGTAACTATTGACATGACAAAGAAGTTGCTATCAGAGTACATATATGTTAAGAAAGGAACAACTGTATGATATGCAGTACAGAAAGAGTAGCTCTTTAAAGCTGCTTTCCAAGATGATATCCTCACAACCTCATCTTGTCCTTCCAAACTGGGGAAACAGAGAGTATATCAGGCTGTTAGCAGGTTTTGTTTGTTGCCTTGACTCTTTTAATTGTGGTAATAAATAGAGGTACTGCACATCTTAAGTTTCTTCTGGGCAAATGAACAGAAATTTCCGTAGAAGACTTCATGTGAGTGCTCAGGAACTGAAGCTGGTACAGGAGCAGACATCTGGCTGTTACATTTCTTATCTGACGGCTGATGTTCTGCTGTTAATGCAGAGGTAATTCAAAACAGTAATCCCCTTTAGGGATATTAGACCTCCCTTTCACACTCAACAGGCTGAGCTGTGGCTCTTTTTGCCCCCTCATGCTGCTCTGCCTTCCCCCACTTCCAACTTCCATGCTGTGCTCCTGGCAGCAGCTGGTCAAGGCTGACATGGAGCAAGGACACAAAGCTTCAGCTCATAGGTTGTTGTTAACCTATGCAGTACAGAGGTGGAAAAGACCAAAGAAAACCAATTTCTTCTCTTCAGTACCTAAGGATTATGTAGGAAGTTAAAAAAAAAAAGTCAACTTGTAACTTTTTTTTTCTTTTTTGATTGGACCAAAGAGATGGCCCAATTCTAAGAACCAAAGAAGGCTACACAGTGCTCTGCCACATAAGTACTGAACTGTCCATGGACATAACAAGTCAGTCCTTCCTGTTCTTTCATGGGTTAAGCTTCAGCAGGAATTTTTAAAATCTGCTGCATACCTAAGGATGCTTCTCACAGAGTCTCCTCTATATAGGCAGGAAGCAGTCATGGGACTGAGATAAGCAATAAACTGGGCTAGATATGACCCATCTCGACTCTATGATGATCACATACATAGTTTCCTGATGCAGTTAAAGATGGTGTTCTAAAGTGCGCCTCAGTCCTAACTGAAATACCATACATAGCTTCCAGGCTCACCACCATGAGCTTTCTTTATGGTATCGCCAGATTGATTCTACTCTACAAGTGCCATCAGTGGTTGGACTGATTTTCATGCCCTCAGCAGGTGGAACTTAAACCATTCATTTTGTTACTGAGGCTTTAATCTTTTTGCTTTGAATTTTCCAGGAGAGGTCTGTTTGGGCTTCTGTCAAACTCACGTTATAAGCATCCAGATGGAACCAGATATAGCATAAATGGCTCATCTCTTCCATGTTCTAATTTAAGCACCTAATGATCACTGGACTTTGAGTGCTAGACATATGAAAGAGATAAGACAATATATTGGTATAAAAATGGCACACCTAGAAGCTCCATTGGAGCTGAATCTCCTTGAGATTACGTTAAACTGGAAAAGATATAACAATTTGAGTCAGATCCCAGGAGTCAGGGGGAAAAAAAAAAAAGAGTAATCAGTATCTTCTTGTTTCTGACAACAGTGGACTCTGAAGCTGTTGGTAGATTTTTACAGTCTTTAGTTAAGCCAGACAGAAAGAAGAAAAAGTGAAATCCCATTACAATTCTTTGAAGCCTGCTATACTCCAGGGAAAAAAATGAAACGTGATACATGGTGGTTCTTGAACAGAGAATACAAATAGAAAAAAAAAAAAAAAAGCATATTTGCAACTGAACTCAGGCTGCAGCGCCTTGCAATCTTTGTGAAAGGAAAATTGTATGCTGCATGAGAGACGCACTCACACCTGGAGCAAAGAGCTCCAAGCAAGAACACTGGAGGACATAAACAGACCTTGACAAAGCGCTCAGGACTTGGGACTCATCACCCAAATGAAGAGATCCACTGGATTTACCTGAGAAAATCCAAAGATGACAAAAGACTGGAAGCAAAAGCCAATAAGGCTGTTTAATTTGGAACCCAGCAACACATGTCCCATGTAACTCATGGCATTGTGACAGCTAATGCTTACCATGATAATGCCCAAGGAGTCTTGGCAGATACAGCACTTCATATGACATTACTTCCTCAAAATGCATTTGGGTTAATTTCAAGACACGAGAGTTACATCAGAACATGTAAGGGTTTAAATTGACTAGGTCTACAATAGGCATTAGGTTCAACAGAAGTGGCATTTTCTGACTATGGGAATAACAGTGGAAGAAGACGATCAGCGCCTCAGGGAAACTTTGGGGAAAAAAAACAGAGGTGCTATGTTACAGCTAGACTGACAATAACAAGAAAAACTCCATGTAAGGGGAGAAAGCATCTATGGCAGAAAAGGCAACACAGCAAAGAGTACTTCAATTGAGTCCTGTCCCCAAAAGACAAAAGAGGGATACAAAGATTGCCCAGAATAACAAATTACATATTGGGAAATTTGTGGCTCATTGATCCAATGGAGCAGGAACAGGGTAAAAAGATGGAGTACTGGAGGAATTAAAGATGGCCCAGAACTGCTTATATATCAGAAAGCAGAAGATTTAAATCATCCAGGAAAGTTGTTTTTTTTCTGTTTCTGAGAACAAAATCCAGTCACAACTGACAACTGATGGCTTGAGATGTTGAGAGCTCCAGCAGCGAGAGAGGACAGCTGTAATTCTAAGCCTTTGATAGAAAAGGGTTGATAGCTTTACTGACAGGTGACTGTATTAGCTTCAGTTTGACTATCACCTCTTCACTGTCTTTGCCAAAAAGGGCCTGGCAAACGTTTTTTAAAAAGTGCAATAATATTTATTTTTTCCCAAATAGGTGATCTGCAAGACAAATTTAACTGAGGCTGATGCTGCAGATATACAAATTTCACCCTTCAAGAAAAGTCTAGGATAACAAACTAAATTTGGTAGAAGTTAATCTGGTTTTAAAAGCCATGTCCAGGTGAAATACAGTCCATGAAATTTGTTCTTGCTGGAAAAACTGCTTAGGATGTGACCCCACAGAGAGAATGTAACAGTCTGTAGTTTGTGTTACAGCTACTGGGCTGCTGGTTTTTAAGTGTTATTTCACCACTGGAAAAAAAAAAAAAAAAAA
>VXAL01008987.1:147263-206513 GCA_013399475.1 Chauna torquata
AGAAACCAAATTTACCTGTGATCATACAGATAAGATGACTGATCATAGATTATCCTCTCTCAGCACAGCTGTAAACTCCTTGGCAACAGCAACCTGATCGGCACCGAGTTAGAGTAACCTTCTAGGATTAGAAGAAGCTGGAAAAAAACCAGCTGGCTCCACTTATATAAGGGATGTAATTAGGCCTAAAAGAGAGGCTGATTTTAGCCTGTGTGATCTGCATTAAGAGTAAATCCCTTTCTTAAAGCATTTTTGAGAAGGTGCTTCTGGTACTTGTATGTGCACACATGCTCATGTGTGTGCATGTGTGTTGGGATTTTCCCTCTCCTCAGGCAGCACTGCAGAAGTTTCTATCAAGAGTAGCATGGTATCATTTTATGAGAAGATGGGAAGAGTTAAAGAAAGGAATCCTTGTGCCAAGTGATGCAATGGGAGAAGTTGACCACATTGGTTGGTCCCCAAATAATCATAGGCAAGAAACAACAGCTGATATATTGTTAGTAAATTAGACTGTGCTAAAAACGAAACAGCCAAATGAAAAATATCTCACTTCCGTCAACAGAAGAACCACTGATAAGTTGTATAACGCGTGCACAGGAAAACCAGGGTAGCTAAATATATAATAAACCATCATCACACTCGTGATACATCCCAAAAGGTGCACCAGTATGATCAAAGCTAGGATGATATTTGTAATCAGAATAAATGGCCAGCACTTCCTAGCCCCATTACTAGCTTCCTATATGCAGAGGGAACCTATAGTGATTATAGGCCTAATTTTAAGATAATGGATGATGAGTACCGTTTAACCACTGAGAATCTTTTTTGTACATAAAATCTAAGCTAGAAGAATAAAATGTAAATGTTATAATGGAGTTGTCCTAACTGTTTGAAAGCCTAAAGGATTTAATACTTTTGACTAAAAAGAATCAAGAAGTCAGCTATTTTTCATCATTTGTACTGGAAGCTGTAAAATGCAAACTACCAAAGGCAGAAGAATATGAGATTCCTTTTTGCTGCCTTTCTGCACATTTTACGTTTTCTACAGGGAAATGTGGTCTTGTCACCAAACAGTTTACCAAAGCTGAGGTGATTCCTCCAGATTTCCCTGGACAGAACTGTTCCCTCCAAGGCATTTGTGGAGAACACAATGGCATGGGTGCTTCCTTACTGGGGACCATGCTGCCCTTCCAACACCAGCCTTTAACGAGCAAAGCTATGTGCATCTCTTCCATTTATGTCCCATTTCAAGGGATGAGAAACTACAGCAGATAACAGTTCTTTTTATTTCCTAGCCAGATGCTATAGCAGAAGACGTATTCAACAGGTCACAAGAGCGTAGAAGGAAAAGAAGAGATATTCTGTGGGTTGTGATAAATGTGTAGTCATTGTACTATCCCGTATCCTTCCTTGTAATACATAAAGACAAGAAGAAGAGCGTGATTTGTCAGTGTGTGTCACCGAACAGCTCTCCTTATGTTCATCTCTGAATTTTTTTTGTAGCACTATATGTTTTTGATGCTTGTTTATTTTTCCTACTGCCTTCTTTTTCCATTGGTATTTTCAGTCAGTTCCTGTGCAGATGACACTCTCAGACAAGAGGGCTGATATTCAGCTCAGTATTTTCAGATTTAATATGTTTTCCTGTGAGGTTACGTGTTGGCAGTGATAGGGGGTGCCAGATCTGATGATGCAAAACATGCAGAACTTCAAGTATGCAAAGAATCACACTGAATTCCTTGGGATTACTTACATGCTTAACCTGAAGCAGGTGTGGTAATCTTTGCAAGACCAAGGTCTTAGAATTTAAAACAAAATAGTAGGTCAAATTAATTTCAGCTATCACCCCACTGGCCAAAAAATGCAAAAATGGTGACCTTAGTGGAGTGACTCGAAAGATTCATTTCGCTTACTGTCTTTCCTGCCTACCCATTCATTCAGTCAGCAATCAAACCATTGTGATTTCACTAAATATGTTTCACAATTTGTGTGCGGGTGTAAGGGGATATAAACACACAATACACATGCACATTATTCTTTCATTTATCTTGGTAGCATCATCCTCTCTTTCTGTTGCAGTTTATAGGTCTGATATTAATAATAAAGGCACTTAATTCACTTCTCTTTCACTGACATGAGCAAAAAGCCTCGTTGTTTGACAGCATGGGTTAACCGGGTTCACGATGACTTGTGAGTTCAGAGAGAGATTGAGAAACTATACTCAAGTCTTTCTTTCTCCACCAAAGGTCTGAGCACTAATTCGGTTTAAGAATTGGAGGGTAAAGCAAAAACAAAACAGGCCAAAGTGTGCTTAGGTAGATGACAAGTGATCCAAGCAACGAAACCAACACGAAGTGGCGCATCATTAGTCTACTGGCTGGGAAACATGAGATTACTGTGGCAGGTTCAGGGCTCTGTCAGCGTACTTTCACAACACTGCAAACAGATCTCAGAATTGTATGCACAAAGGCACAGATATGAAACAAAGCAAATTCTTATATTTGCAATGAGGAACACCAAGTGTAAATTACCCCTTAGGACTGACTGTGTCCCTCATTAGACCCCATTTCACCCATGCACAGCAAATGTAGCGCCTAACAGCACACACTGAGCACTATTGAACACCAGAACTCTTTTTATATCTTTTGTGCTAATATATTAAACACATTGCTACTTACTGCACCTTTTCCTAAACTAGCATTCCCTGCTTCACTATTCCTTTTACTTCATAGCCAATGTTATTTCAATGTCCATGTAGTTTCTTGTTCACGTGCTTCAGATAATGAAGATAATGAAAAACATTTGTGGTTTGCCTTCTGTATTGCTGGTTTTTTTCATTGCTTATTCCCGAGAGGGCTACCCTGTTCATTCTTTTTATACATATGTGATTGATAGCTCCAATTTTCTTATTCAACGTAACACAATTAACAGGGCTTTTTTAAAAGGCCCAACAGCTTCACAGACTTTCTAAATGGAGAAGCTGTGGGTGAGACTACATTTACTACAGTGAACTTTAGCTTCCAAAGCATGTTTCTACTCCCAGAACTGAACAAAACCCTTTCATACATACGAAGGGGTGAAAGGAAAGCAGTGTACTTTTCTCAGTGCAATACCATGGGGCTCAGGAGCTGCAGTCTGCCCCTGAGCTCTGTGGGGACTCCTGGTGAGGGCTGCCCTCAGACAGAGCTGGGACCCAGGGACAGTTGCTTCTCCTGGGCATGAAAGCCTGATTTCACAAGCGGCCTGAACATGTCCCTTCGCATTGAAAATGGACGTGAGCCCACCCTAAAAGAAGGCATGACAGGGCAACCCCAATGCAAGCACCCTGCAAGACAGGCAGAACCGCTCTGACGATGCTGAGCTGCAACGCCACCAAGCTCTGACAAGCAGGCACTGGTGGTGCAGAGGTAGTTTAAGAAGTTACCTAACGTACCTGTGTCCAACTATACGCCTGCTGCTTAGGAATACTGTGTTGGCTCTGCACGGCATTGTAGTATGTTGATATAACCTTAGTTTTCCCTCGCTAGATGGATTGCCTCTTCCCTGTCCTCGCTCCTTTGCCTTGTCCTCACATTGCTTCAGATTTTATTTGTTTCCTGAGCATTTGTTTCTAAGGTTGCATGAATCAGGGTGACACAAACTTTCCCAAGCCAGTATTGACATTCCAAGTATGGTGAAATGGTGCAACATGCAAGAGAAAAGACTGCAGATATTCACTAAAGCAAAAAGGCAGGTTTGTTTTTTCTAGAAATGTTTCATTTGTTCTAGCAGGTGTGTCTGATACCTTTTGCATAATGATAAACCCACACACATTCTTCATGCAAATAGTGACCCAACAGTTGCTCTTAGTTGCTTCAAGTAGTAAGTGCATGTAAGAACCTGCACTTACATATACACATAAGTTTACAGAGCATTCATACAGTGCAAAGTAAACAGAGCCCATTGTGTTAAGGGAGGGACGCAAAGCGTTGCTGGAGCAGAGGTGCCAGACCATGGTCCGCACAGTCTGAATCAGCTAAAATTGTCAGAAAAGCTTTTCAGGGATACGGGGATAATCTGATAAATCTTATCTTTCTTCTCGTGCCTGCAACCAGACAGTATTTTTCTCTCACGCGTGTTACTTGAAATGCCTCACCTATCTCAATTATTCCTGTTCCACAAAGGCTTTGGGAGCAGTGCACGGGAGCTACCTGAAATGTAAAACGTGAACAGCTGTGAGTGGGGGCATGTCACCGACCTCTCACGGAAGGAACAAGCACCATAGTGTCCGGTGTGACTGCTGAGACTCACGAATTTGGACCCTGCCTTCCAAAGGGCTGTGACTAGTCCTCATCTGGGTACCTATGTATGCTCCATATAATTGTCTTGCAAACTCAGGCTTGGCCAGCAGAGAGCTTCTCATGTCCTCTAACACATCCTCTGCTAGCTTTCTCTTTCCTTAAATCTTCCAGTGCTGTGCCTCAAAGGTCTGTAGAGCATTCCTTGTACCAGCCCTCACTATTAACTAGACCAGATTATTGCTAAGAGCTTCATTTTTGTTGTTAGTGTTTTCACTTCACAACCGAAACTGATTTTGATAGATTGCTAGACAGATTCTCAATAGAAAAAATAAGGCAAAATGGTTGTTCTGGCAAACGTGTCTGAGCTACCATGTTGATGATTCTTTAAGTTGCCGTACTTAAAAAATAAAATAAAACAAAATAAAATAAAATAAAATAAATCTGTGTATGCGGTAATGTCTGTACATATCCAAATCTACTTTCTTAACACAGAATTACAACTCTAGCCTGCAAGTCTGCTAATCTAATGGTACATTCATACAGTTAGCAAACCTGAACTTTCTACCCAGAGCCAGTCGGTCAGATCAGTATCCTTGTTTGATGGAGGACATTCACAACACTGCAGCACCTGACAATGAGCTTGCAGGGGTGATTTATAAAAAATGAGTGGAAGATGTTGGTTTGCCTCTCTGATGTACTTTCTGGTGCGAGCACTCTCGGGTGTCTGTGTTCAGCAACAAATAGTTTGATCCTGCACCAAAATGGACTGAAGTGCTGACACCACCCACCACTGAGTGTTAATTGGAGCTGTAACTACCTAAGGAGCAAGTTCCTGATTTGCTTTTCAGACCTAGTGGCTCACCTGTGTGTTTTTAATGCTTTCAGGACAGCACTCAAACACATAGCTTTAAGCCATCTAAGCCACCTACAGGAGCAGTTCACATTTCCAGGTTTGACTTTGCACTGGAACATACTGGGAGTGCCCTATCAGCAGGAATGCATTTGCAGAAGCTGGTGGCCCTGCACAGAGACGTGGTGCCCGGGGTGAACACCCAGCCTGGCGGCAGCAGCCCTACTTTATCACAGCTGCGCTCGTTTGTGCACGTGTCATTTCACATGACGTGAGCAGCGTGGTGACTTCTGCAGTGATGGAAGTCGAATTGGAGTCTGATCAGCATTGAGACAGCTCAAACCACTCGTATAGCCACAGTTTAAACCACACTGAAAGTCGCTTTATGCTGCCGGGAGCCTGTGTGAGCATGGGCAACAGGCTATAGTAGGAGTATTTCAGAAGGCTGTAAATGAAAGGCAGGTATGTTCCCCACCAGGACTGAGATACTCTCCTGTGCGAGTTTTACTTTGAATTCAGTGGGTCTGGGATTTCATCTTGTAATATATTTACCATTCTAAATCAGGCAAAGCTACACAGACATTGATAACCAGATGACTAATTGTGGTTCACGCAGAGTGTTCCTGTAAAACATTTCACTACCACTGTAAGACTGTAAATATTTTATGCCTATTTGGGTATAACAACTGCAACATGCCACAGGAAGTAGACCGAATAAAGCCAGAAAATCCAGATAGGTTTCTGATGCTGCCTGGGAGAGACTTTGATCTCCGCATCTTCTAATCTGTCAAACGTATGATGAGTTTTGTCTTTCCCTGCAGGTAGTTTAATTCATTTCATATTATTCAGTTTTAGAAAGAGCACTAGAATCTGTCTCAATTTGAATAAGAGAATACCTAATAATTGTCATCAAGCTTATCTGATTGGCATTTTAGCTTGAGTTCCTACTAATAAAAAACTATTTGAGACTTTAACAGAAATGTAAATGTTGAAGTTTCACAGGTCATTGAGTTTTATAATATTGAGTCATTGGACTATTATACATTGATCGAGCAAACAGCAAACAGTGTTACTTGCCAAAGAGCATTACACAAATATTGACTAGGAATCGATGACGGTCGGCTACTCTCCAAGGGCTGCAAAAGTTAACAGGAAATTTTTACTTGGGACAACTGCAAGCTTCTGCCTTAAGACAGACAGTTTCGTTGGTTCCTTTCTGTTACCATCTTTACTAGTCTCCTCTACTAAATCCAGGCAATCTAGTTGTAAACAGATACATACTTGAAGCAAATACTTCCATTTATGTCGATTTGCTAGCTTATCTCTCAGTCATCTCGTATTTCCAGCAATCTCTATTGCTCCCTTTAATTAATCACATAAATTAAACAAGCTGGAATGCAAATACATGCAGTGTACTGCTCCATTTTAAAATTTGATTCATAAACAGTGCAATGCATTTTATCTTGAACAAAGAATACTAAACTACAATCTTCTAGCATGGCCATTCTTGATTTTACTTCTCCACCAAAGTCATGAGTTTGATTCCAGTGCTCATTTGCAGAGGACAGCATTTCAGTTCAGAAAGGAGAAAAACGCACTGCCCTCGCACAGCCCTTCTCAGAGCACCTCCTAGAGTAAAGGCCTTTTCTGGTTTGAGATTGTCCAAACGTCTTCTTATCACAGACTAGGGTATCTACAGAACAGAAAGCGCTGTTGAGAGGATCCTAGCTTAAATCCAGCCTTTTCCTAGGACATAGGACACTCTACAGGGGTTTCAAACCCTGCACCACTGTCAGACCCTGTTACAGTCTAAGGTAGGAGCACGCTCCATTTTTCTCAAAGCACAGCTGGAGGAGGTTACCCCTGGCTTATCCACCTGGCTCAGAACCAGAGACCTCACCCACATCCACAGGGGAATGGGCTTCATTTCCCCCCTCACCACAAAAGAATTCAAATTAATTCTCTTGAAGAGCCTGTAAGGCAGTTACGCATTAATGTCCTCCATTCCTGTGGAAGCTGTTCCACGCTACTTGGAATAATGAGATATTTTCTTGGCCAGGGAGAGTGTGTAGTCTCTTAGACATTCAGCTGGAGGGAGGAAAACAGAGCTTCAGTCCTTATTCTGTTGCCTATTTCACACGTTTGTGCTATATGTTTAATAAAACAGGAACTGACATCAGCGTCTTCTCTCCCATGCAAGTGGTTAACATGACAGCACAGAATCACGCTCAATCTCCTTCTTCTTTTTAATCTCCTTCTTCCTTTTAAATCTAATGGATGCTTAACCAGTACCTGAAAACCAGCCCAATTTCTGCAGGAGAACAGTAAGTCAAGTCATACCTCTGCTGACAGAATGAGATGCATCTTCAACGTCGCCTGTGGCAAAGGAGGAACCTGAGCTCAAGCATCCCATTTTGTACAGTGGGTTCCTGCACTAAACACATGCATGTAAGGCTAGATGACCTTTCCGCGCCAATCCGTATGCAGACTATGGCCCGCTAGGCATTTTCATAGCAAGCCGCTGGATCGGGTCCTGCAGACAGCGAAGTGAAGAGAGCAGCTTGTTCTTGAACCCCCAGGCAGCTTAGGCACAAGGCAAGTACCAAGCTGCCACTACTCTGACTGTGCCGGAGGACCTCAGTCCATGCCAGCCCAATCTGCAGCTGCATAGCTCCAGTTTCATGTCCACACCACAACTGAAGGTACTAGCATGGCACAACAGGTCTACCCATCCAGCTTTCAGCAAGCTTGTATAGGAACCAGCAGCAGCCATGATGGGATTAGCGTGGTTTTTAGCACAGGCTAGTAACTGAGCTCTGGGCCTCTCATGAGACTAAAAGCGGGCCATGCTGGGGACCATCCTGCTGCTCTTCCCAGCCACTGTTACACCATCAGGTAGACAAAAGGAACACCTCCATGGTCAGCTGTGCTGACTGACCTCGAGAAGCTTTCAGTCACCACCTAGTATACAGAGTCACAGAGAAACTGCAAATAAATGCCTGTCAACACCAGAGCTGTGAGTATCATACTGCTACCCTTTGCGTAAAATGCAAAATGCTTTTCCTTGGATTTCAAGAGATTTGTGTTTGCATCATTATTTTCCAGCCTTCCTTATAGCTCTAAGCCACAAGCTTGAAGAGGATTATGTTCTGCTTCTGATTTAGGAGCAGAAGTGTCTTAGGAACGGCTTTTGCAGTTTTCTGCCAGCAGAGGATACCCAGGACCAAACCTTTCCATAGCCTTGAATGTGGATTCTGCTTTGAGGATACAAGCACTCACTTCCACCATCCATATACTAGGAGCACTCAGCACCCGACACCTCACTTCAGTCATCTCTACAATTCAGAAAAAGCATTTAAAGCTGCTTTTGAAACTCTACCATTTTCGTTCAGGCTTGCAACATTTTCCAGCAGCTGGAGCTTTAGCACTGCTGATCTTTGAGCAGAAGTGGTTTTAAAAAAGCTGAAATGGAACTGCTGCACCTTGTCAAGAACATTTATCTTGACACAAACTCATGATGGATAGATCAATAGCTTCTTGAATCCTCATATCCTTTTCAAATTACTACCCCTAATATATACCTTAGTAGGCCATCTTATCTGATAACTTAAACATGCAACCTGTCTACACTTTAATTGTTATTGAGGATTAATGTTGTTTATAAAATGAAATCAATACAATCTCTATTGCTTATTAACTGAAACATTGTGGGCTCTGCACTGTTTGCTTTGCTTTTCAATTAGTTTCTATTATTTTCCCTATTAGCTTTTAACAAATAGCTGTAGAAATAAACTTAATGGTTGTGAAACTGTTATCAGAGTCAACAAAGCCCCTTAATGGAAAGTCTTGTATATTTAAATGTAAAAAAGAATCCACTGTTTAATCATTTGACATTATGAGATAAGTTTATTACTATACATCTGTTCTGTGCTGGGCCTTGACTTTTTTTTAAGCTGAGCAATTAAGAGTTCTTAAGCGTTCTCAAAAGTTCAGGTGTCAGAACTGTTAAGCTGTTCATTACACATAAGATGAATAAACTCCACAGTCTAATAAGCCTCTGTCAAAAAATAGCAAAACTGAGAGTGGGCAGAAACCAATGGGATTGCCAGAAAACTAATAAATATTGTCCAATTACATTGTAAAAGTGTTCTCAGCACTGTGCAGCCGTTAAGTATCTGAAACATCTTCCAAACACTATGAATGCTTTCTCCGTAATCCCGATTTATACCAGTCACATTGACCGCTGCAATTGCAAGGGTTTATTTCTCCCCAGCAGAGTGGAAGAAAAGCAAGATGTGTTAAACTTTCTCAGCTCCAGCTGCACTCTTTAGTCTGAAGATCAAGGAGATGAGCAGATGATTGTGAAGGACAATGGCTGTGTGGCAGGGAGGAATAGTTTCGAGGGTACTGAAAGGCAACAATCTAGGCAACAAATCTCAATATACCACATGGTAGCACTGCTTTATGTTCTGGTCAGCATCAAGAGGATACAAATCTGTTTTCTCAGACTTTTCTTTTATGTTCTTCAGACGAAGAGGACTGTGCTTCCATGTTATTCACCATGTAGAAGAAGGAACTCTGAGTGTTGATAGACTTTGCAGTAGAAACTTTCTGTCTGTGGAAATACAGTTCTACCATACTTGCTGAAAGTTACACCTTTACGTGTCTTTTCTGTGCTGTATCATTACCCATCACTACTCAAAGCCACACACGTCTGCAAACCTAACCCTCTTCGTGCACTTTTCTTGTGCACTTGGTAGTTTATCTGGACTTGGTCATTAAGCAAGCAAATTTCCAACAGATAATTATATAGCCGTGACTGCACAGTGCCTGCTGCCACTCAAACCACAGGCATTAAAAACAGTGGCACAATTCCTGCACGTCTGTGCAAAATGATTCTGATTTGGCAGCGTCACCTCCACTCTGCCTTCGCTGACGTGAGCAGAGAAGTGGTAAAAATGCAAGACGCTTTCGAACAGGCCCAAGAAACACAGAAACTTTTGGATGCAAGCATATAATCCCTGCACAGACAGGGAGGACAGTCCAGTCACTTTACCATTTTGCTCCTGCCCATGTATTCAGAACTGCACATAAGTAAATTGGTCTAAAAGTCACTGCAAACAGCACACGAGCTGGCTGTTAGAGCCTGTCTTGGGACAGCTCTGCACTCTCTTGGTTTGAAATAATTCTGTTTGCAGTCGACAGAAACATTCCTAGCCTTCACACGGTGCAGATGCATTCCAGGGTAGGGCGAGGCAAAAGGTTATGAAACTTGCTCAGGTGTCATTTATTTCATGAAAGTTTGTCGGTTATTATAATCAAATGTCAATTGTCTGTAATTGCTGTATGCAATGGAAAATCCCTACTTAGGACATGTTCTGCCACTAGCTGTTAAAGTACACGAACCCTCAACAATGAAGCAATATTTTAAAAATAGTTTTGACATGTAAGTAGGTCCAGGAGTATAATTAACATGTTTATTTTGATTTTTTTCTTACAGCTTTTGCTGTAAGGAAACCACCCTATATTTCAAAAGAAAGGTTCAATGCAGAATTAAAGAATTCCTCCTATTCATTGTAATTCATTGTAGTAATCTAATTACTAATTAATAACACTTTCTGCTTTGATAGCCTCTGTCTTGCCTTAGCTTCACAAACATAGATGATTCTTGCAGTGATCTCATAAGATGTGACTGCATTGGTGGCTTATGGATTAAGGGTCAGATCACGGAGCACAACGGGAGCTCACCTCGGATGCAGTTATAAGACAATATTCTCTGATAGTGAGCTAGCAGTAAGAACTACAAAGTGAGGTGAAAATTGTTTTAATCCAGAGGGGTTATTGTTCTATTTGAGAACAGAGAAATAACATTTGTTGCAACTTTGACCGACCAGGTGTTGGGCTGGATACGGCAGAGAACATCATGTTATTTTAATTTTTTTTTGTTTGTCTTTTCTTTAAAATGAAATAAATTAATGGATTAGATATACACATAATAACCACATTATTTGGAGGGATGGGGTGATTGGTAGGAAAGATTATGGATCTGTGGAAACAGGGTGACAATGCTAGAACTGATGAAGCAAAAATTTAGAAAAATCTCCATTAACCAACATCTTTTTAGTCTACCAGGCTGAGGAAAATAAAAGCATAATGGCGGTTTATGTTTTGGAGCTGAGGATAAAGAAGTTCGGATCAGAATCTAACCCCTGGGTCGGTTTATAAATGGATGCAGTAGACTTGCCATCACTTGCAGCTTAAAGTTGAGGCTGGCTTTCTGAAAAGATGCTAGGGTTCAAAGAGTCACTCTGGCCTTGATGCAGAAATTGTACTGTGGTAGCACTATGCCTTGTTCTATGTATACATGAAAACACGATCCATATCTAACCTTAAAATCTTTGGCTCTGTGGAAAGAAAAGAAGTTAATAGTGTTTCAGTAGTCAAGAAATCAGGATAGTTTACAATGATATGTACTTGAAAAATTAGGAGGGGAGAGAGGAAAGAGGAATTTCACCAAGGATTTCATTAGCATGACAAGTTGGTCTAAGGTTTCTTGTCTGTGTCCGTATGCTGTTTGTGTTATATTTGTTATAGCTGGCCCGCCACAGACGAAAACATACGTGAAAACGTGCAAAGCTTCCCTGAGTCTGTACCTGAAGAATTCCTACAGCTGAAATTACCAGTACTCATTTTAACTGGCAAGCATAAGATAAATATCTAGATTTTATGTAGGAATACAGAAAAGCTGAATTAGGTTGATCTGTAATAGTCACTCCAGTGAACGCATCAGCACTTTTAAATATATACATTTTCACTTTCCACAATGAGAAATGATGTGAATAAGAGACTCAGTGGGACTTCTATTCTTTTTCCAACCACTGAATGCATGTTTACACGTGTATATACAAAGAAGAATGGAAATTGTGGAACAAACCTGAATAAAGGCACTCTTAAAGAAAATGTATGCATGTACCTACATAAAAATATAATTATGCATGCTGGTCATTTTGAGAAACCACTTATTTTGCAAAATGACTTAATTCTGGTTATTTGGATTATTAGCACAAAAGGATTTAATATTGTGTTTATTGGTATAGTGACACACTTCTTTATATTTACTTCTAGAACTGTGCAACAATAAAAACAATATTCCTAGAGCTCACATTTTCACTGCTTGAACTGTTATGATTTTAGCTGCTATGTTACAACTCTCCTCTCTACCATCTGCATCTATTCACTTCTTTGGACTCCTGTGACTTCATTTTAAACAACCCTGACCTTCATTAAATGGCTTGGTTAAGGCTGATTTAGAGGCACAACTTTATTCTTATTAATATGCACGCCTGTAGGAAAATTGGAGAAATGGTCTGCAAAAACAGTATTCAATTTAGTAGAGACAAGAACAAAGTAGTATGGTTTTGGCACAAATATACAACTCTACAGTCATAGGATGGAGAATAATTGGTTAGCAGTTCTTCAAAAAAGGATCGCAGCGTTATAATAAACTGCAGGCTGAACTTGAAATAACAGTACAAGAGCTCTGAGCAAGATTAACCACAGACTGAAATTTTTAGAGAGGAGACATTTCAGGAAAGCACCTTGTAATGATATATTTTATAAGCGGAGCATGAAAGTGGTTGAAGTTCCATACCCACTTTACAAACGGCAGATCATTTTCAGGGGTTAATAATGGCTACACTTAATAGTTACTGCAAATGTATAGGAATAACAAGTGTTCAAGAGAATATACAACTAAGTGGGGGGGAGAAGAGAGAGACACTAAGTGACTGTAAATGCTTGGCGTGCTACCACGATTACAGGCGAAATGCCCCCAGATATTGTGACAGGAACGCCTGCATTGGCTTGCACAGAACTACAAGGATCTGACCCTGGTCAGCGTCCCTGTGGGGCAGACACCGCTCTGTGATCAGTTTGCTCCATCCACGCAGACACTAGGTGCTCACTGTAGACATGTAACCCTGGGAGGAGAGGTGCAAAGCACAGCAACTGCCAGGAACACAAGTAGCAGAAAAAATCCTTCAGATATCTAAAGAGGAAGGAAGAGGGACAAATATGTACTTTATGGGTTTCTTCTCTTGAATGGTCTCTTCTTAAAATTCGTTATATATTTTAGTAGTTGTTTTTTTTTTTTTTTTTTTAATATTATGTGAATAGTTGTGTATGATGTAGCTTTCTATATAGAAAGAAGCCCAAAGAAGACAAAATTTAGAAAAGTTGTCCCACACTTAGCCTGACGACTCCAGTTTCACATGCTCCCTCTGGGTCCAAGTTTGCTCAAATGATGTTGTCAGTATTGTTTTATTTGCATTTAATTTTTGTCCCAATCTCATAAAGAAAGAAAAGTAAAATAGGATGCTACAATGCACACTCATGGACACCAAGATCAGATGCATTCAGTCAGCATCCATCATCCATCCCTTTGAAATATCAGAAGTGCCTGTTAACAGTTAACCAAGAGAGCTGCATAAAATGCTGGTATGCATAATTAAAAGCTCTAACGAATGCTTGGCAAAACAGTGGCCATTTCTCACAAAAAGTTATAAATAGAAGGAATATTGAAAAAAGCCTGGCCAGAGGGTCTTTTCAAATGCCTAATTTTTACATGAAGGTTTATTTATTTATTTGAAACAGTAGGATACAAAATATACCTTGCAAAGCTGATTAAACTTCACCACAGGTCACACACCCAGCTGAAGGGGCTTTCTGCCTCCCAGATCAGTTCATATGAATATTTGCAATAACAACTCTGGAAGTGATCTAGCAATACCTGGGAGCCAAAGCACCCTGCAGGAAGAATGGAAACAGCAATATCCTCTCCCAGCAGACCCAAGGATTACCTGGTCAGATGCCAGTTTTCTGGTGGAAAGTACCCACATTTTTCTGGATCTGTCTGTGCCTCCAACCCATTCTCTCTTCCTGCCCTCTGGCTCAGCAACCCACTTTCTCACTGGTCTTCCCTCCACCATATCGCCAAAGTCAACACCACTCCTGAGCCTGCTGGGGCAGCGCTTTTGGCTGAGCTCTCGGAGGCTCAGCATGGAGCCATGGAGAAAGTGGCTCAAGTGCAACATCGTGGGCAGCGACTGCATGAAGCTGAGCACTGTTGTGGGACCTCCACATCCATGCTGAAGTGGTTTAGTTTCACCCTGTGAAGAGCCCCATGGAAACCAGTGCAGCTTCTTCCTACAGCATACTCTCATCTGCCCTCCTGAACGCTGTTGATGACATGGCGGGACTGAACCCTAAAAGAGGGACAATGCAATTTATGACCTAGCAGAGGATATAATCTGTATATTATGCATATTGTTGGCACTTGCCTGGAAGAAACATTAAAAGAGATAAGATGCACCATATAAAACAATGAACACAGGGAAGGTACCAAAAGGCTTAAAGCAAAATGATAAGCATCAATAGTATTAGAGAGCTTGATGTGATAGAGGACAAAAAACTACACAGTCATATGCAAGAAGATGTGGCTCTGAGGAAAAAAAAAAAAAGAAAACAAAGATAGCCCAGTATAGTTTTACAGTGTACGTACTGATATATCACTTTGTGGAACAGACAAAGTCTGGGTATGAGACAGCCTCCGTTGAACATTACATTTATCTGGAAGTTGCTGCCTGGAAAAAATATGGACAAACAGGGAGAAGTTAAAAGGAGCCAACCTGATCTGGGTCTGCCTGACACACAATTTAAACAACTGAATACCAAATCTAATACTGGGACCTGCCTAGCTCCAAACTCAGCCAAAGTACATACAAAGGTATGCTTATTTTCAAGTTCTTTTCTGATCGCACTGGGACTTATCGTACAGTCAAGGTCAAATACGTGTTTCTGTGTTGTGCTAGGACAGGGCCTGAACCACCAAGAAAAGACAAGGAAGTTTTCTGGAGAACATGTATGAAACCATTACTGTGACTGAAGAAATTCTTTCCACCCCCTGGATTTCTTTTCCAATGCCTCCAGCCAAATTAAAAGCAGAAAGCAGAAAAATTTTCATCAACTCTTTCAGCACATTATAATTAGAGCCCATTTCATCATGTTAAACATCTTTTAGTCAAACAAATGATGATTTGATCTGCAGCATCAACAGTGACAGTGAACTGCTGATATATAGCAAGAGCAATCCACATGCATTTTGCTTGTAGTTAATACTGTGGATATTCACATGACCAGGGCAATGGCTGTGACTGAGGGGCTCAGGCTGCCACCCCAGCACCTAAAGTGCCCACCAGCTGGGCCACCGTGCTTCCCGCAGTTTTTGCTCATTAACTTTCTCACACTTCTGTACCAAGTAAGTCCCACATACATCCTGAGTCCTGAAAATGAATTACAATAACTTCTCCTTAACTTTTTTTTTAAACTTCTTTTTGATACTCTAATAATGTTTGCTTAGTAAACGGTTAAAGGTATATTATTTCCAGTTTGCTGACACAGTATGCAACCTATAGATACTGAGACCACAGCTAATACCATTCCCCAACTTTTAAGACCCTGTGTTTTCTATGCTTTTAAAATAAACTTGAACAGACAAATCCTTGCTGCCTTTGTATAGAGAATTATTATTGCATGAAAAAGCACATTGGTGCAATCACTAGCTTGACAGACTATTTATGTCAAACTTGATCCTGTGAAGGGTTTGTACAACAAACTCCTTCTGATTACTTTGAAAGTTCACATAGGGAACTCCTGCAGGATGTGAATTATCCTGGATTTTCACCCTTTTAAATTCCTCCTCTACCATACTGTAGGTCTATGATGGGAACAAAACAATGCCATATGAGTGGAGAACAGCAAATATTATGGCTGTAGCTAAGAAAAGTGAAAGGAGGAATTTGATGGCCATTACAGACCTGTAAGTCTGACTGCTGTTGTATGCAAACACAGGGAAACAGAAAACAGCATAAAATGTAGCTCAAGTTGATTAAAAAGGTGCAGCATGAGACTGACTGCTAATCTTTCTCTGAGAACTAATTTTCTTGTCTTCCTGAAATGCAGCAGGTTTGTGTCATGCCCACTGAGACATCTGATATAATGGCACACAGGAGCTTACTTTTTTAAACTAGGGAAGATATGGACTAGCAGAAACTATAAGGCGGGTAAGGAGCTGGCAAAAAGGGGAAGTAGCAGTATACAGTGCTGAAAGCGAAAATTGAGAGGGATCATCAACCTAAAGGAAATTTGAGAATATATAGAGGGAAATAAATGTATATAACTTATACAGAGAAAACCATACAGCCTCAAGGACTAGGATAAAAGTAGGAGTAATATTTAGTAGCCCAAAGCAGAAGAATCTCCATTTGGCAGCTAACAACAGAGGTTTCTGTTGTAAGAGCAGCCAGTTGGAAGGAAAGGAAAAAAAGGCAAATTTAGTTGACTCTGCACCTATGCTGTGAGGCAGGGGGTTGGCATGCAGCATCCCTCAGCTGCAGTCCCCCCTCATCTGCTGCTCCCTTCTGGCCTGTGCACCTAGATTTCCACCCCAAAGAACAAGTGGAGGGCACTGCAGGAGTGAAAGCATGCACATTCGTGTCTCTCTGGACATAAAAATGTGTATTTGGATAAAACAGCTGAGAAGCACTTCTGCATCCCTTTATGTTTGCACATGCAGAATGGCCACGGGCTGCCAGCATGAATGACCCCATGCACCACTGACAGTATGTGAATATGACTTCCTAGTCAATCAAAACTGACTATTGTCTTCTTAGTAATTTCCAGCTGCTCCAGCTGGAAATGACATATGTGAAAGTCTATTGTACCAGAGATCAAAGTTAATTGGAAACGCCTCAGATTTTCAACAGTACATTTAAGGAATGCTCCTAGCACCACTTCCAAGGAGCTGCTGCAGCCGTCCACTAAGACTCCCTGCTCCAGGGAGACTGCAGACATTCAGCCCAATTACTCATAAACGGGTTACTGAGAGCACTGGGGCTCGTGCATGCATTTCAGTGGATGTTTTTGGACCAGCTCTAACAAAAAATTCAGCGTTCAGGATTCTCTGTGTGAGGGGTTGTTGCATGAACAAAGTGGGATTGCTGAAGCATTTACTACTGCGCACATTCCCTGGGTATATACAGCTGGGAGGTGTTGTGAAAGCACTGCTGGCATGTGCATTTTGCTATGCAAACCTAGCAATTTTACAGGGTTCATCTAAACAAAGATAGCTCTAATTGTTTGCCAAGTCCTAGAAAAGATATACTGGCTAGTACAGTTCAATCCTGGATGGGAACAGGGCTATTATTTTCACCCACTGATCAAGCAACTACATCTTCAGTTAATACAAGAATAACTAAATGTAACAAGAAAAAAATACATAAATAAGAGACAATGCGAGACTGCATAAAATTTCCTCATCTATTTCTTCCCAAGCTCATATCTGATAGGTATCTACAGATTGGTCACATGCCAGAATGGGCTACATTGTGAAAGACATGCATATTTTGCATACGTTGCATTGCTACATATAGAAAACAAGTTTGCTGGCCTGATTACTAGAATCCAGGAAAATAATTTTCTTTTTCCTAAAAATTCATGAAAGTTAAAAGCAAAAAAAGTTATCCTGTTCCATAGCAGTGGGAATATCAACAATTTTTCTGAATTGATAAGCTGAAGGGGGGAGGAAAAAGAAAGCAAAGCAAAAATTGAACACTCTCTTCCCTCCTCCACCCCCCCCCCCCCCCAATTTGAAATCGATCAACATATTTGTATTTCCTCATTTCAGTTTTGAATTTTTTTTGTTGTTGGTTTACATAGGCAGGAGGTCAGTTTAAATTCACAATGAAATGATTTCCTAAAAATATTCTAGTGGGTCATTTTGACAACCTCAGAATTTTCCCAAAGCATTCTTTAAATAAGAAATAAATCAAAACTGAAGATTTCTCAAAAGTTATTCTGGTTTTCAACAAACCAGAGCTTGTCTGTTCCCCTCTCCCCACAAGGAAGAGGCAGTTTACTGAAGAAATTCCAGCCCACATTATCAATTATGCAAGTCCTGCACTTTTGCAATAACCAGCTCAGTAGCCTGCACGCAGAATAACTAGTAACATCCAATCTTGACCTAATGAGCTTGTCTCCATAGGAAACTATACATCCAATTACACGTGTAAACATCACTTCAGTCTATTAATACCATCTGAAAGATTTCATTGGATGAACTGAATAAATTGCTGTCATTATCTTTTTGCCTGAAACCCTTTTCTAAAAACAAAATGAAATTACTGAATAAAACACATCCAATTAGATTTTTTTCTCTCCTAATCTGTCTCACTGTGATTAAGCTAACGCTTGCCCACAAAGGTTAGCCTTGAGCTCTGTTGTACAGTCACCCCCTCCATGTTTCAACATGTTGTTAAGGGATTTTTTTTTTTTTTTTAAGTTGGAAAAAAGCAAAATATTGAGCTAGATGAAGTTACTAGGGTTACTGTTTCTTGACTACTGTTGATATGAAAAAAAGATACATCAGAATTCGTTAGGGTAAAACTATTCACAGTAACAGAGGGAAGAAGCTGTGGATGCCGATGTAATCGGTAATTTTCTCTGTGTGCATTAGACTTTACTACTGATTTTCTGTGCTGGGCTTGCCTTGAGCATCATAAGGGTTTAACTAATGGTTCTACCCAAGGTACAAAGAAAAGGCCAGTTCAGAGTGCCAGAGCAAACTTCTAATAGGACTGCACATAGAATAAAACACTTTTCTCAGAAAATTAGTATATAAGAAAAATCTAGCTGATGGTCAGCACCAGAAAAGCTTTTTCAAAAATCAAAACTATGGAAGAACTTTTGTATGTCCTTACACTTCTCGTTATTTTTCTGTTTCTTCCTTTTCTTTCCTCAGCCTTTTCTCTTTTACGTCCTTTAATCCCTCTTCATTCTCTTGCTCCTTCCTAGTCTGCCTAATATGTATTGTCCTCTCACCTGAACTCCTAGGTAGACCCTTTCTTTTTGATCTTTCCTTCCTTTCCACAGCCTCTACAGTGAAAATTTGTTTCCTGTAAAAGTGAATAATTCTGGTCATTTACTAATCCTGGAGTCTCAAAATTTACCTAAATGGTAGCTGGGCAGTACCTGAAGCAGTATACGTTAGCAGACTTTAGTTCTGAAAACAGAGAACTAGACATCATTCTAGTATTAAATATTTTTTGGCATATCCAGAGACACTTTGGAGAAGAGGCAGAAAGTGTTAGATTGCATGGTCGAAATGGTTAAACTACATGGACTGGGTACCCCACTTCATCACAATGGACTATAAGGTGGTGTCCTCAACAAGCACTCCAGGTCAGGAATTCACTAAAACCAGCCACCAATGGTTTGTGTTTGAATATTTTCCAGTTACCTGTGATGGTCCTGGACTACCTCTCTTGATAAATTCGGTGGTTTGATGGGCTGAAGCTTGCTATGCAAAATCTTTCCTGGGCAGAAATCAAGTCAGTCTTCAGCATCATACAGTACAATTAAATAGTATTTTACAAAAGTGTATTTGTTCCTGGGTTTTATGTTCCACTTTTATGCGGGTGTAGATCATGTTATTTCGCTCACATTCCCATCAATACAGAGACAGAAACTTGAAATCCATGGGTGTCTGAAAGTCCTTAAATAAACGGTGACTAATTAAAGGTGCTTAGCAATCTGAACGTACTTGACTGCACCAGGAGTGGTGGATATTGACCTGCATTTGTTGGATTTTTATTTCTCTCCACAAACTACTCACAGCCTATTCTGAACATTGTGCTAGGTATATTTTCTGCTTTTGATAATGCTTCTTTGGTGCTGTTACAGTAAACTTCTGCCACTGTCCACATCTCTCACGACTTCTAGTGAACCATGTGCTAACGGCTGCTTCTTACACAGTTCTAACAAAAACCAAGATTAGGAGTTTTGTGCAGCTTTTTGTTCATGGTGCCATTCATTTGTACGGAACAGAGACTCTCACCAGAATGAAAAAAACAGACCCTTTTCCAGTGTGCTTCATGCTGACTCTTCCACATGTGCTGATATACATGACTTCTTACCTCTTTAATAGTAGGAGTAGGAAATCATTCTTTATCTGTATTCCATACAAACTATTGTAAAAATCACATAGTAGAAGAGATTATGTATAGTCCAGGTCAACGTTCATTTTGTATTCACTCTGTGCATGCCACTTCCACCGCGGATATAATGTGTACTTTTCTTTGACTCCACTAAGTCTTGTAAAGGCTGTGTGATAAGAAACCCTAGACCTTCTAGATGGTCTGCTGAAAGTCCTAGAGATTTGAGAACACGCTTTAAGCTAAAAGCACAAAATAAACGTCCTTGAATGTGCTAGTCAGATGGACTTGTTAGAGGGGCAAAGATAGCTATGGCTGTCACTTTAACAGCCTGGTACAACGTAAACATGCCCAATGATATGAAGCAGTACTACCTGGCAGCTGTGCATGCCCTCCCTCTACAGTGTAGCTGCTGGTTGGCATAGACAAACAGGCCTCTGCTGCCCGGGTAAACACGTATGTTTTGCCAATAGGCCACAATCTGTTTATATACATCCTTCAGGAAAGAAAGAGTTTTCAGGAAAGGGAAATCACTGAACACCTAACCACATTGTGCCTATGAGAGAGCTCATTTCCACTTTATACTTCCACTTGGACAATGCCAACAAACACCAACATCTCAAGGAAAGAGTGAAGGGGGGTTCCTGCAGAAGGGTTAGGAAGGATAACCAAGTAGTCCATGGGAGTGAAATATTTTGCTGGCCACTTGCACATAGGACCACTCCACAGGCTTCAGTGGAAACTCATCTGATCATGTCATTTGCTGTTTCTTAATGTAGGAGGGAGAGGATGAATGCGTCAAATACTCTGGCCACAGTCATGCTGATCTCAGTAGCTGCTGGTGAACACATAACGACATGAAGATGTTCTACATTTATGTGCACATGCTTTAAGCAAACATGCACCCTGACAGTGACAAAAGCTGTCATAACACCCTTCTTACTCCAGTCCAGTCCTGTCCAGTCCACCAGCCCTCCCTCTGTATCTCGTTCTCTATGTGGCTACTTTTTACTAAAAGTGCTCTGGGGAGTGGGAACTTAATTTTTGGCAAATAATTCTGCAATAACAACTGAATTCTATCCTTAATTACTGAGGTAATAGCTGTAGCAAGCATTTTAATTTATTCAATCTGCTTTTAAATGTCTGCAGTGACTTCACATTTGAAGTTCTGTTGGACAACTAATTCCCTAAACCCCAGTCCTAATTAACCCGCAATCAGGATAAGACATGTTAAGTAACACACCAAGGTGTATCTTAAAATATGATGAGAAAAATAAAGCAAAAAATTAACTCTGGCTAGCAATGGCCACTCAAGACCTCAAGATGAAAATACTTCAAAACAAATGCAAATTGGCCAGTTCCACTAAGGCTGTTCTCTTTGATAGTTATCTTTCGCTAGGCAGAATGTATTTGAAAGGACATAGACTCAACATGAGCTTAGAAGTAGGAGCCAGACCTCACAATTTTGCTAGCAGGATTTTGAAACCAAAATCAGCAACAGGCAGACACCAAGAATATCAGCTCATTTGCCCTGAATGCGCAGAAGAGTTCCCTCCTTCTTTTACTTTTTCCATCCAGCGTAAAAATAAAACAAATCCCCCCCCCAAAAAAAACAGTCATGAAGTTGTTCAGGTGATCTTCAATTCCTATTTGCAGTGTAGAAGGAGGCTGGAGGAAAGGAGGGGAGAAGCAATAACTTTCATGTGTCTCATGGGTAATCATCTTGCTAGCACCACTGTTGGTGCGATGATGCGTGTTTCAGCTTCCTGTCATACAAGACATCTGGAGTCCTTTGAAACTCTGACAGCTAACTCACTTGCACCCAAAGGGCACTCCACTGTATCTACCCAGATTTAAACATTGGGACTTCTGTTTCTTCCAAGGGGAGAACAATAAATGAACTTGCTGAATTATTAGTTTGATCCTGACTCAAAGGGGAGACCACCTTTTGGCAATACCAAGTCTCATATCCCCATAACTGTTTGAGCGTCCCAATACAGAATCACCCATCAAACATTTCTGTGCAGGGAGATCAGATTGCTAAAGAACAATGAATCCGATAAGGCAAGAAGCAGGGAAAAAAAAAATCAGTTTGTAATAAACACGTTAAGATGTTTCTGTGCACGTGGAAATAATGTATGTGAAAGATTTCAAATTCAAAAACCACAGAATGGGAACAAGAAATTTTCCAAGATGACACAAGAATCTGGCAAGTTTACTTAGGCTCTGCCCCCTCCTGAGTTTAACATGGGGAATTTTCCATTTAAAAGGTGGAAGAAATTTCCTTTATTTTGCCTTTTTTGGTTCTCTCCTGTATATGCTGCTGTTATAAGGAAACCCTTTCAGCCCCGTGAAATACCTGGTATTTTCTTTCAGTCAGGAATGGGTGACATTTTCATAGAATCTCAGCTGTCATAATACCTGATAACAACAACACATAGCTGTTGAACAGAACCAGCTGGAAAATGTAGAAGTTTCCAGCTAAAATGTTAAACAAAAAACAAAGAAACAACAACAAAAAAACCACACCAAAACTGGCTCGAATTGGTGTCCTTTTTTTTTTTTTTTATAACAACCTATGTTCATTCCTTTTTACGCATCCAATTTCAACTTTCCAACTGGAAGATTTCTAAAGAAAATATGCTTTTCTTGGAAATTTTTATTTATCAATAATGCCCAATTTCACTGATTAAAAATAGTGATAAGAATTTAGCAAGTGATTACACCATTAAATTACACAAAGTGCTGAACCCTGAGATAAAAGTACACAGGATCCTCAATTCTGTTTCAGCACCTCTCTTCTAATGAAATCTACAGGTATAAAGCATTTTGGGGGGTCTGTTGTTCATGCCCTTCAGGAGAGCTGAATGGATTGGGTTAGATGCAATGATGTTTCAGTGACTGCAATATAACCATGCCAGCGCACAGATGCCAAGACACTTTCTACCATTTTAAACCTTAGGTACTTCTGACACCTATGGCTGGATGAGTCAGAGACTAGAATGGAAGATAAAATTCAGATTTTATACATGGCTCTGTTGCTAAGCAGTGGTTTAGTGTAAAACACTCTTGTTCAACCACAAACCAGTGAACTGCCTGCACGAAAACCTTAGGTGACATTTTATTTTGTGCTGGAGGTCAGACTAGAAAATCAAAGTTCCCCTCTGGCCTTCGTATATGCAGTAATCTCTGAATTCAAGGCTGGCCCAATTCAGTAAGCTTTGCTCAGTACTTCCTGCTGAATCAATCTTCCAAATCTGATTTACAAATCACTCCTGCTAAATCTTCTCCTAACACCTGCAGCTGAGAGCCCAGATGTGGAAAATTAATGTTTTCACATAGGTGGGTTTCTTTCAAGGAGGGTTATTTTACAAGGAGCTGACTAGGAAACAGATGGTTGCAGATCTAGCTCATCACAACATTGTGCCCAAGTCTGTACACTGCTAGGGGCAGGGATTGCCAGTTTAAGCTTGGATTTTTTTTTTCAAGGTTTGCCCTGCAACAGTTACCCACCTTGTAAGGTTCTAATTTTGATAATTGGCTTGTGATCATCGCTGACACGAGTCTCTTAGGAGGGTTGAGATGTCAGCAGTATTGCATGGAGAGCTCATGCAAACGTTCAATAGGCTAGATAGAGAGGTGGTAAGAAGGAGCCAGAGGATGCAAGACAATACATCATGAAAACGCAACAAGATGATACGGAAATGGAGGAAGAGCAAGAAAAAGAATGAAAAGGTCCACCTATCTAATTATGATACATACTGCCACATCCACTTGTTCTCTCTTTGCTCTCTTCCAGTCTTTCATTTTCCTCTTATAAAGAAGAAAACAACATCGCTACGATCCTCTCTAACACTTTTCATCATAGTCCTAAGTATTTTAACATACACATAAATTCAGAGGGAATCTTTGTTGTTTCCATCTTGTAGACAGACTCCACACTCTATTTCCATATCCGCTACTTTGAACTTATTTCTACATGATCTGAGTTTCTTTGATATGAAGGTTTCTTGCAAAACTTTGCCCTCCTTTAGAAAAGTACCTCTTTTTGTAGGCATTCCTTCTGATATTTTTTCTGCAATTAACCCTCTTATAGTCAAGCTCTGCAAGGTGTTTCTTCCATCTGGGCTTGGTATTTATTTGTCTCTTCTCAGAGGTAGAAATTACTTCATCACCCCTGAATGCAGGACACTAGGTATGTGTAGTTAAAAGAGCTATGCTGTTTCATATAGTAAAGTATTCTCAGATTGCTGGATTAGTGCCATGGTCCTCTCTAACAGAGATTAGTACAGCCAATATGCTAAAATCGCAATGATTTTTCAATAGTTCTTATTTCATCTGAATTATCCTGAAAGACACACTCCTAGCCTAAAGCAAAAAATGGCAGTCCCAAGGATGACAGACAGTAGGTTTCCCTCAACTCCAGACTCCATCTCCTCATTCAGAAGGATCTTTCCTGGTACTAAAGATGTTTTGTGTTTTAATATAAAATAACACTACTAAAAAAGAACCTTCTCCTCATCCCTTCATTTCTACAAACCTTGAATAAGGTGACTTCTGTAAGAATTAGTTAAGATTTACACGTACCACCATCATGTGAATAATGCAAGACTGTGGGATGATGGACTCATATTTGCAGGACCAGCTCATGTCGCTCAGGCAAGTCCAGCAGTGATCAGCCTTTGCCCTTCTCTTTCTGCTGCCTGTGTATTTCCCAAGCCCAATCGTCAAGGCTGGTCTCATTTTCTTAATAATACGGAGTTGTTACTGCAGCCAAAAGGATACTCCAGCAACAAGCTGCTTATGTGTGTCTTTGCCTTTATTTTAAAAATAAGCCAAGAAGGAAATGGAACTGAGAAATGCAGAACTCCTTTATGGGAAGACCTCTGAATCTGAAGCCAAAAAAATCTATAGAAAACAACTATCTTTATTTTAAGGTGATAAAATACTCAGGACTTGCTTCTCACTTCTCTGTGCCTGCTCCTATGCTCTGAAATATCAGTAAGACCAGATAAAATTGATTAAAAACAAAAAAAAAAAATCAGAAAAAAAAATGTATTCACAGTTTAACAACAGTCATAACCACAAGTCAGCCTTAAAACACTTCCATATACCAGCCTGTACTGGTCATATAGGAGAATAACTAATCTCCACAGGACTGGAACAATGGCTTCTTTTATTTTTAGCATGTGTGGGTACCACATTCATTTGAAAGGAACTGCTGGGGAATTATTTTTTCAGAGGTTCATTCACAGCAGGCCTGGGGCAGAGGGAGCTTAATCTAAAAAGAAGTCGGTATAGATGGTCTGACTCTACTTCACTGTCTAGTTTATGGCTTCCATACAGTGCCCAAGGACTGCACGGCTATGGAGGATAAAAATCTCTCTCCCAGACTTCAGTTCACTGCTGGACTTCTCAGTCACAAACACTACATAGAAAGCACTGTTAAATGCAACCAGACTGTAATATGCCCATCTACCCAATTACAGCAAAATTCACAGAGGTCACTCCACCTACATGCTGCCAGAGATATTACTCAGATGTAAGTAACATGCTGAAGTGCGAGTTTAAATGAGGATATCTGGAGAGAAATCTGAACAGCTCTCCCATGCTGAAGAAACTGTTCATTTCAAGAGCAGCAAGTTAAGTTGTTTTTACCTTGGGAAATTATGCTTTGTGATACCCTCTTACACAGAAGCTATATAGTAGCCTAACCCAATGTTGTTTACAGAAAGCCAGCCTTACGGAACAGAGTTTCAGAAGAGCTCATCAAATGTTTCTAGCAACTACTTGCCAACCATATTGGGCATGAACAACCTCATTAAATTCAATCAAGCAGCCTCACAGGCGCAGCCAGGATGGAGACGACATCTACTGGGATTTGTACAGTTGGGATTTGTACTGCACATGCCTCCAGTGAAGCACAGAACTTGGATTCCCAGGCTGTTGATTCAATGTCTTTCATAAGAACATATACACACACCACAAGAGGCAAGAAACCAAATGATGAGTTGGTTTATTTTGTTTGGTTGTTTTTGTTTTGGGGGTGGGTTTTGTTTTGTTTCCTTTTTTAAGAAAGATCACCTGATGGGCACTACTTTTCCCACTGACGTCACACCTTTCTAGGCTTTGGTAGGCCTAGAAAAGCAGAGTTGGATGGAAACTCAAACTGAGCAGCAGACCATGGAACCGTTATTCACTGCCTGATAGCAAAGAATAGACATAGCTGCCCCTGAAAGTACTCACCTAGCCACATAAGCATTTTATAATTGCTTCTCATTGTAAAGGGTAAAGCCTTTTCCCTCCTTTTAGCCTTTTCCCATAGCCAACATCAGTGTTCTGTAATAACTCATTTCTGAGTAACAAAGTAAACAACATTACAAAATAATTTCTGAAGCCAAATATCTGATAAAGATGATTAATGCCTCATGAAATATCCAAGTCATATTTGCAATAATTGCAATATTTGAGATGGATAACAGGAGAGAATTATAGGATTTGCTGTAAAGCTGAATTATCTACAGGAAGTTCATGTGAATGTCACCTTACCTCCTAACTCACTGGTACTGCCAGGTATACTCCTTCACAGCTAGTTTATTTGTTTTTTGGATTCTAAAAGCAGAACATTTAAAGTTTTGAAATAGATTCTGTAAGAATATCTTCATTCTTGAAAGAAACTATAACAGCCTAGAAACAACTGCAGAAGTTTATGAATCTCCCTCTTACAAAGTCAGTTTTGGGGAAAATACTATTGAACTGTTGCCCAAAACAAAATTTCACAGTATTTGTTCAAGACAGTTTGCCAGCGAATACAGCTTTCTTCCAGTGAAAAATAACACATTTCTTATTCAGAGTAAGTCATGCGGGTACGTTCTGCAGTACATTTCCCAACACAATAAAACTTAAATGTTTGGCAAATGTCTTGGGAGAAAAAAAACTGAAAGGTACCATGTTACAGGACTTCAACCATTTTCATAATATACTCCACAGAACACAAAAAGGCTTACGGATAACTTGCCTTTTTTTTTTCTTCTCCCCTGTGATTGGATAAACGAGTTTTTCTCCAACTTATAAGCAGACTGTCTCAATAGCTAGCTAATGCACAATAAGATAGCATTTGATAAAAGGAGAATAGGGAAGAAAAGTTACTATTGTTGGCAACCACCTACTCCAGAGTTCTCAAATTTATTCATGTAAAATTATCTATTACATCATCTTGTTAATAATGACTGAACGCTTTGTAAGGATTGTTACAAGCTAAATCCACAGCTGGAGTTGTTCTGACTGGACACAATTTAACTGTTTTGTTTTGCTTTCATGATGCCTTAAGGTCCTCTTATAATCAGTCACTTCTCTGATGCTAATGAAAAGCCTTGCCACAAATACTCCAACTTAATTATTTTTCTATGACCACTCCTATACCCCCCAGCCCCAAATTGCACCAACACGAACACTGGTGGCAAACAAGCACAAACAGGGCACAAAAAAGGTCAAAGAAAATTTGTTTTCAACTTTAAAGGAGTTTCTCTGTAAAACTCTTTCCAGCATATGCTGAGTCCTTATAGCACCTAGAATTCTCTATACTTCTGCAAACTTCCCATTTCACACGGAACAGTGAGAGAGAAATACTGGAAGAAAACTGGCAATGAGGAACATCCTTCTCTAGCCATTCACACCTACCTTGCAAAACTCCAGGCTCCCTTGAATAGTCACAGTACGATGTGGGAGGACCATGGGCAGACTTTTCCCTCCATTTCTAGTGCCAACAAGCAGAAACGGGGAAACACCTTGCAAATCTAACTAAGCACAGCTGGTTGGGTAGAGGATAAGGCTAAGCCACTGCATATTATTTTGCACAAGTTAGTCCTTTACAGCAGGCTGTACAGATGTCTTTTTTGTAAGATGTGCTACACTATCAGGAGCCACTTGCAGATATAACCAAAGAGTCTTGCCTTTTAGTGCATCTTTTATATTGACTTTCTTCACCCACCAGCAGACTCAGTAATTAACAGAGACACCCCCACTTGAGCCCTTTCTGGGTGATTACAAAATCCTGAGCAGATGGTGCATGCTTTGCTCCAAGGGTTGAAGACGAAACGCGAAGTATATTTGCCATTGCTTTTCTCTGTGGTCACCACCATCCACAGCACCGTGGCAGGAGGCACTGACAGAAGTAGCAGAGTGGTCTTTATCTGCCTCTCTGGTGTTCCTTTCATTGCTTCTCCAGAAGATCCTTGAATGATTTCCCCTTCCTCCTCTGTTAGCACAGAAGGCAGTTGGTCTGAAATCAGCTTAGTCATGATCACCAGTGCAATTAAAAAATGCTTGTTTAATTGAAGGGAACCCTTTGTTATCCACACCCATTCTGATATCGTATTACCATGCTCTGTAACTACATAGATTTATGGAAGTACTTGTCAACAATGACAATTTTGCTAACAAATTCTAGGACAAAGAAACCTTAGCAAACAAGCAAAAAAAAAAAAAAAGAGCGAGCCTTCGGAAATTATCATCTTTCTTTTATTTACAAGGAACAAATAACCTCATGAGAGTCAGAAATAAATGGAAATCACCCTCCAGCCTTCATGTGTAGAAAACATAGTGTTGTTGTTAAAAATAAAGATGCAATTTGCAATTAACTAAAGAGCAAGAACTATTTCTTCTAGAGCCAATCTAATGAGGTTTTTAAAACTGGCATATTCTGATCTCATCTGTTTCCCTATGGGCAGAGAAGCCAATCTTGAGTTTTCCTGTTACAGATCAAAGTAACGGCTACAAATGCTAGTAAAACAAAGTCTCCCCTAGTGTCAGGCAAAACAGGATAAAAGGCGAACAAGCAAGAAACTGAGCACACGGATACAGGACTACATGGGAGAGTATTTCTTTCATTACAAGAAAGATGAACATCTACCTAATTCTGTATTTCAATAAATACAACATTATTATGATAGAATACTGGTTACCGTGTATGTGTCAACTCTCTGGAGAATCCAATTTTTATTTTCCTTACCATTCAAGGACAGTTGCTCAAATATTTATTTGCATTGCCATATTGCGGAGATGCAGGCGGTGATCAGAGGTCCATTGTGTAAGGTGCTGTACACACAGTTTATCAAAACAGCTTCTGCTTCAGAGAGCCTTCAGTCTAAACAGGGAAATTCTAGAGGTCCCAAGGGGAAACAAATGTTTGTAAGGCTTCCAAAAGAGAACCAGAAAGTCTTCAGAAAAGCATGTTTGGGTGTCATTTCATACTAAGCTGAAATTTTGATGTTTTCATTTCAGTGATATACTTCTCCAGGTTTGTGTCATTAGGAATCTCCCCTGTTTTTTCTCAGCTATTATATCAAAACAGTTCCAGATAATAAAATTCAACAGAGGCTCAAAATTGCACCCATAGCAAAACTTTGCTTAACCAGAGTCCCTTTCTATCAGAGAACTTGCTGTTTAATTAATCTTCACAATTCATCTGTGCGTCAGGCACGGCAGTGCTGGCCAGGTGAGGGAAGGGATTGTCCCGCTCTGCTCTGCACTGGTGCGGCCTCACCTTGAGTGCTGCGTGCAGGTTTGGGCACCACAATATAAGAAGGACATGAAACTACTAGAGAGTGTCCAAAGGAGGGCTACCAAGATGGTGAAGGGTCTGGAGGGCAAGGCGGGTGGGGAGCGGCTGAGGTCACTTGGTTTGTTCAGCCCAGAGGAGACTGAGGGGAGGCCTCATGACGGCCTGCAGCTTCCTCACGAGGGGAGCGGAGGGGCAGGGCTGATCTCTTCTCTCTGGTGACAGCGACAGGACCCGAGGGAACGGCATGGAGCTGTGACAGGGGAGGGTCAGGCTGGGTGTCAGGAGAAGGTTCTTCACCGAGAAGGTGGTCGGGCACTGGAACGGGATCCCTAGGGCAGTGGTCACGGCGCCGAGCCTGCCGGAGTTCAAGAAGCATTTGGACAATGCTCTCAGACATAGGGTCTGATTTTTGGGTGGTCCTGTGTGGAGCTGGGAGTTGGACTCCGTGATCCTTACGGGTCCCTTCCAACAGGATATTCTAATTCTGTGATCCTTAAACATCAGGCACCAGAAATCCCTTGGTTATTCCTCTTTTGCAAACATTGCAAACTCTAACTTCCACCACTAGAATATTTTCAAAATTAAGGCCCAAAGTATCTTGAGAAGGACATCTTGAATATCTCTTCAAAGAAAATGATACCCAGCTGTGCCTCATGTAATAAAAATGAGCAAAAAAACAGAAACAGGTGTTTTATTATATGTATTTGTTTGTATCCGTTCAGGGACAAATGACTATACACAAGGCACAATGAAACATCCCTTCTGAACATAAATATGCATTGGAGAGAGGAGTGCAGATATTTTAAGCAGAAAAGGAATAAATGGTGGACAATACAAGGGCTACAAGGAGATCTACTTGTCTGAGAGTGCTACTGCCTGAGAACATAATTCTCCATCTGTCTTCTGGAAAATGTAAGAACCAAGAGAGGAACACACAAACCCAAGCGTAACATCAAGAGGCTGATTATATTCATGTTTATAAAGAATCAAGTGTCCTGAGGATCCTTGTCTTTCAGCCTCTTCTCTCTTTACTCGGTAGAGGCATGATCCCAGGTCTCTGCATGAAGTTCTGGATTCCCCAGGAGTTAGTAGAGAAGAGAGGTTGATGAAGAGAAAACATGCGTGCTCTTGGGCTGTGTGTTTCATCACTTAAACATAATTTGTGCTAAAGTTACTGTAGATCTGCATTACAGTTCAGACCTACATGTTGGCAAGAAGTGGAGATCTTATAAGTACTACTACTTTTGGTGGATGCACTGGAGGACAAAGTGAGAAGGAGGAGGGAGGGAAAGAAAAGCAAGTCACAATGCAATTATTATTTAGACTAAGCAACACCCCTTAGCCTTCCATTGTGAGTATAAGTAATACATTTATATTTCTATAGAAGTACTGCTGTTAGATCAGTGGACAAAAATCTGACACAGATGTGTTGAATTGTTGGAACTTAAGCGAAAATAAATTAAAGAACTCACAAGCAGTACTTAACAGAAGATGCAAAATAAATAGTAGCCATTTTGCCACTTAGGTAGTTGTTAGTTTCTGATCTTTCAGTTGAATCTTCTGATCTAACAGTTGAACACAGTAAAATTACTTCACTGAAGTCAGATTGCAAATTGCAGTGATGTTTTTCTTTTAAGTGAAAAACAGTATGAGATACTTTTGCATTGGTAGCTGTTAATAACACCACAAAGAATTTCTTTTTTTATAGTCTATCTTTTGAGTTGCCAACAGTGTTAATCCCTGGTAGAGCTGGACGAACTAATTTTGTAAAAAGCAGAACATGTTCAATTTAGTAAAGGGATTTCTGTTCTGATGCTTTCAAATCTCCTGTTCGTATTCCCACCAATCACTGAAGTGAATCAACCTTTTAGTGGAAGAAACTTCATTTAAACTCAGCGAGATAACCTTATATAGAAGGTTATGTATGGCAGCCTGACATGCTGTGTGGCAGATGGGAGACCCTACATCCTTTACTCAGCAAATGACCTTAAAAGATACATAAAGGTGGAGAGCGATGAGAGAAGACAGCCCAAAGACATTTGAAGACAACTACAAGTCCAGGACCAGATAATAGGGAGGCTGGCAAATGAAACTTGAACAACTTCACAACTGGCGACTTCTGGTTGCCTTCCATTTCCAAGAAAGCAGGAGATTACAGAGTTATTGGACAAAATTTGCTAAAGCATTGTCGCTTACATGTTTTTATAAATTTTACTAACAACAAATTCCTAGACTGTAAGAGGCTTATCTAACACTGATGTAAAATTCCTTTAAATCAGTTGCTGAGCAAGCACTTACAGTGCATGATTCATTTTGTTTTCACCTTTGCCAACCATCTCTGAAGAGGGGCCAAAGAAAACCCTTCTGGCATACAGAGATTCTTGTCTCATTTTGAGGCTAAAAACAAAGAGATTTGAGCAATTTATTCATTTATAGTGCTAAAGAGATGATTTCCAAGAACTTCAAATTTATTTCAAGATTTTTCGAAGAGTATTAAAACAAAGAACAGACAAGAAAAAATAGAAAAGAAAATATAAAGGAAGAAAAACAGGAGGAAAGTTAAGGGATATGAGGCAAAGCAGAAGTGGAGAACAAAGTTTTCCTGGTATTTTTTAATAGGCCTAAACTGGATCCTTGGTGCTACTGAATTCCAGCGATGCTGCAACAGCAGCTTGGATTCAGCCTGGGTTCCACTCCTCAGTCATGTAGCTGCTCATGCTGTGCTTGGCTAGGAGGGCTCCAAGCAAAGTCCTGAGCTGTTCAGATATCTCAGTGCAGTTCAGCTGCAGCACAAAAGTGAAAAATCGAATAATATTTGCAAGTCCTAGATATGGCAACCGCATCTTGGGGGACTCTAACAGTAGGAGAATCACTCATATAAGAAGGTTTCTCTAGATTTTTGTTGTGAAGTTATTTTGAAGTTATTCTTAAACCAGAGAGGTTAGGTTTTTGTTTTTGGTTTGGTTTGCTGTTGGTTGGTTTGTTGGTTTTGTTGTTGTTGCTTTTAACCTGAACTCTGAATAGCAAATTGAGTCTTAAATATCATGCTGATTCCTTAAACCATTTCCATTCAAGTGGGACTAGTGGTTTGTCTACAGATTTGCTCTGGAGCAACAAATTCCTGAAATTTTAACAAACACTGGAAAAGCAACTGGCATTTTAGCAAAGCACTGAAGAGATGAAAAAGTAGAATTTCCTAGCTGAAGTCTCTATTACTTCACCACTATTCATCTGAACATGTTATTTCTCCCTGTAGCATTAACTGGAACTACTGTATAATCTACGCAGCAGACAGAGAGGTTCCTATGTTTTGGATCAGGTATTTTAATCTGATATTCTTTCTCTCTAGTGGCATCTTAAAGACTTTGAGGAACATGCAGCCTTTGTTATGACACACACAGGAATAAACTTCAATGTTAAATTCACTAAATTAAACCCATTATTGCCAGGGACCACAACGAAGAGCGATTTATTCAGCATGCTTTCCACTAGGGCCAAGAAATAAGGTCATGGTTTATTCTTGTTTCTTGTGTAATGAGCATCAAATGAAAGATGCAAAAGGATTCCATTTTTAAGACAGAGTTAAAATGAGCTATATAATGTACTGAAAGCTGGTGTGTACTGTATTGCAAAGCCAACAATATTCCACAATGTCAACTGCTGCCTATGCCATTAAAGAAATTAAATGGATTGAGTTTCAAAAATAACCCTCGAGCTATTCAGAAATAATTTCTGCAGCCCCTCAAGATGAACTATTATAGCTGCATGGCAGGCAAGGTTAGTATTAAATTCTCCCTTGGTTGCATGCTGGATGGCAGCATGCACCTTGATCCTTCCAGCATAAGTCTGAGGTTCTCATGAGCTTAAGCCACCAAGCGAAGCTCTGCACTTTTTCCAGCTTCACAAAGACCACATAATACCACCATTTTACATTCTCTGAGTACCCACAAATCAAGTCAGCTGCAAAATTGTCCTAAGTTTATGCAAAAGATGTATGAATATTGCAGACAAGTTAAGACTACTCACAGTTTCTAGTCTGCATGGAAATAAACTATTATCTGCCCAGCTACAGATGATGGCAAAAATTTCCCACCTGCACATTTCCTGCTTATTTTCTTCTTGTTTCGGTATTTCTTAGCCTATTATGTGGTAATCAGTTACCACCACCAGGGAGATAAAATAGCTTAGACAGCTCTTTCCTGGCAAGTATGGGAGAATTGCAGGGATGATTAATTAATGTTATAAAATGTAAATAAAAGACATTGCTTTACAGTTGGAATTTTTTCATAGCATTGTATAATTATATAAAACTTCTTCTCTGGTTCACGAAGTCTCACAACCACAAATCACAGAAGGTTGGAAGAGCATCACTGCTTGCTTGTCCTATCCGTACACTCTTCCTTAGGTATCCACATTTCACCCCTTTGGGGAGAAGATTCAAGGCAAGAAGATCCCTTAGCCTGGCTTGGTACACTTGATATTGTCACTCTTTGGTGTAAGCAAGACCAACTTCAGACATACATTTTTACACTATTTTATTTCTTTTCTGCAAATATAAGTCCTCTTAGACTGCTCTTGCGTTAGGTGTACAACATGGAAGTGGAATCAGGGCTACAGGAATTGTGTATGACCAGGATATGTATGTACACAGCCAAGATCTTGCTTCTAGTAACTGGTGAATTCAGCACCAGAAAAAAATGACAGCATGGATATCATGACAAAAAATACCTGAAGACCCCATTATGAGGTCAAAACCAAAAGAATCTGAAATAGTGTTTGTGGGAAAGAAAACTCGACGCTGTCCTTGGTTTGCATTTTTTTTTTTAAATTCTTAATTGACTCCTCCTCAAAAAAGTTTCAGACTCTTTAGAACAACAACCAACCAAGAAATAAATGTGGTATTCACTCTGCACTTTCAACATCAGGGTAAATTGGTGTCTGATAGGAGTCAGGTCTTTAAAGAAATACCTAGTGTCTCCATTGGGTCACCTTTTCTTCTCCATCAGCTACCACTGTTAGTCCACCTGTTGGCTTGGAGTCCATGTTTTTGTACAGGTTCCTCTAATCTCTACCATTTCACATCAGCAAGTGTTTGACTAACATCTAGTTAAAAATGAAAAATAAAAAAGCAGGAGGATCAGGAAAATATTATTTTGATTGTAATGGAAAGATAGTATCTTTCTAACTTTTTTTGCTTTGATAAAAACTTTAGCAAGTTAATCACCTCTCTACATAAAATAAAGGCTAAATAAAGAACAGAAGCTTGGAAAAACAAAACTACAGACCTGTGTCTGACAGCCAGTTACCACAGGTGCTTATCATGACACAGACTTTAAAGAATGTTTTTCCCATAGTCCTGCCACTCATAAAGTCTCTCTTCCATGTTGATTGCAAGTGCCTAATAATAAAGAGTCTGTGATGGTATCTTTCCCTATGACAAACTTGTTTTCTCCTCCACACATTTACTTCATAAAACATGTAGGAACTGATTACCTTTGAAAATTCTGCTTCTCCATCAATTTTAGCTAAAACAAAATAATGAGTTCAAAAGTTCCTGGGAGGGTTGTTCGGATGGACAGGCATACACAAGTCCACAAACTCTCAGGCAGTAGTTTTGGCTAATTTCTTTAGGAAACCTGAAACGAGAAGAAATCCATGGTCAAAGATAGACCAAGAGTCCTCTGCTAAATTGAGCTGAATGCATGGAACAGTTGGGCTGTAGGAGAAGTTGCTATGAGGTTTAGGTAACCCAGCCGCATAATGTCATTTGACCTACTGCTTAGCTGAGCACCAGCTCTACCAGCAGCAGCAGCAACAACCAGGAAATTAGCAGGTGGGAGGAGACAGGGAACGAAAGGAAAGAAGAAGGGAAAAAAAAAAAAAAGCTTTGCTAGCTGATCTGGTTGATTGATGTGATTAATTGCCACCCACACAGGTAGGTGTTGCTACTGTTTATTTAGCACTCTGCCAGCAACAAGTGGTTGGGATTCCTTCTGGTTGCTTCATAGACTTTGTCTACCTGGAAGTCAAAACCAGTTGTATCTTATGCATCGCCACCAACTAAACAAAACATCAGGAGCATAAGATAAACAATCCTAAACAGCTAGATGGCAGGGACACTGCATGCGCTTCTGACCTGCCAGGGAGCTGTGGGTAGGGGGAGACAGCTATCTCTCTTTGCAAAGCTTTCTCTTCTGAAATACCTCCTTCCTCAGAAAGGTGCTGGTGTAGCACTGAGTAAAGAAACTAAATAGCTATATATACTTTTGGCAGCTCGTGATCTTGAAGATTTGAAAGCGCCTCCTTCATGTGTTGTTATGGTTGGCAAAGGCAAAGTGAGGAGGGAAGGCAAAATTAAGAAGAAAAAAAAAAAGAGATTACAGGACTGTTCTACTGGGGAAGAAAACAAATTCGAGAACATATAGATCATGCAAAAGATGGTTGGAGCAGAAACTGCTTTAATTTTGGGTTTTGGTTCTGTACTTACATATCCTGCCTGGACTGAGTTTAGTAGGAACTGCTGCACTTACAAGGGATATTTAAAAAAAAAAAAAAAAAAAAACTGTAAAATATTCTTACTTAGAGTACATATACATGTTTTCATCCCGAATATATCTTTCTGAAAATCTTTTCTAATTTTAGTCACTGCTGAGATGTATATTTTGAATACATCTATGCAAGTGTGCAAAGGTTGAATGACTATTCACTGTTACCCACTAGCACATGTAAAGATAAGTTACCACTCCTCTGTCAATCAGAGCAGTTTGCATTTCAGGTATTGTTAATCTTTTTAGAGATCAGATTTATCTGCAGTAATTTCACATATTAAACACAACAACAGTATGCTAGAGACACATCAAACATTTTCTAAGATTTCATTTTCAGTCTAGCTTGCAACATTTTTCATCACATACTACTTCCCACTAAGTCTGTGAACGTGCATCTCCTTCAGTAACATGCACAGCTCTATGTCTGTTCTCAGGAAGCAACATGTACACAGATACTCTGCTAGTGCAAAAGAAAAATCTGGACTACAGGAAAACATACTTTTAGTCAATGGTCTATGCCTTAGAAGAGAGAAGACATGGGACAACAAGAGGTAAGTTGATAACAAGTCAGTTAAAAAAGAAAAGCCATGGAGGGAGCTTGGAGCACTTTGTGTCATGCTGCTTCAGTGCTTTATCTCAGCCAGGGAACACACTGAGTGTGGCTTTCCCAGCTGAAAATAGGTGTCCATTGTTTTCACTTTTGGTCAGAAGCCAATTAGTTGTCAAACAGGCTCATCACAAAATTGTTAGTGTGCATGGCAAAGCAAAAATACTTTACTTACATGTTCACTTTGTCAGAAACAAATTAAAGTGCAAGTATTTCCAACTAGAATGGGGTGTAAGGGTATATCTTTGTTTACAGGGCAATCACGATGCAAACCTTCCGGTTAAGCTTGGCTTGAGCTGATGAGGAAAATGGGTGAGGATTTATAGGCGATTAGTCTGTAGCACCCAGAATAGGCACTACACAGAATGTTTTAAATTCTCCTGGACAACTCCTACACAATTACACCACCTCTTGATCAGATGCATAGCACTTGGGATTGAAAATGTACAGTTAGATGCTGAGATTTTTCTTTTTGTTCTGAATGATATTTGCAGAGCACATGAAGAAACCTGAATTGTCACAGGTGCAAGAAACCAAAGTTGCACTGTACCAGAAAGAATAAATCTGTGCTAGCACTAACCAGTAACAACAAATCTGAGATGCATCATGTGCCTGTTTCCACCTATTAGCACTGCAGCGTTCCTTCAATATGTAATCAGCATTGCTTACCTGTCTTAACCAACATCTCTCTGCCTAACATGTGGCATTAAAACTAATCATCCAGACATAGCAAATGCCACATTTCCAGTTCAGAGATATACAAAGCCCAGCCTCTGCATGCTTCAGACTCTCTTTCTGGACCTTACTTCATACCAGCCAAAATAATCTTCAGCAGAACAGCTTTTAGTATGAATACTCACAGCACCTCCAAGCCTAATGAGCATCTGTTTGCACAGGGGTTCCAGGCTGCCCTTGGAGTCCAGCTGAGCAAGCTCAGGTGTGGCCATGTCCAGGTTGCCAAGACTTATCATGCCTGGGGCCTCCAAGACCGGCCATTGCATGTGTGCAGCACTGTGAAGGATGATGAAAGCTGATGCATGGCTGAATCTTTCTCAATATTGCTTAAATTCTTACCTCACTTGCACTGGCTGGCCGCAACAAAGCTAAGCACTCGTATCAGAGACAACAGCTACTTAAGGCACAGGAGCTCTGGGCTACCTGTATAAATAGATCTCCAAAAAGTTAGCAAAGGCCCATGAACATTGTTGTCTACCAACTGAAGAATGGAGTTTAAGAAGAATATGGGCATGTAATTTGACCATGATGAATAGATAAATCCATGGCTACATCAAACCTAGACCTGATCATTCCACTGCAGTGTCATATATATTATACCACAGATAAACTTGTATTACATGCGTAACATCAACTTTTGTTCCTTCCGTTTTCCAAGACCACTGTCTGCACAATGCTACACCTGCCCCACTAAACCCTTCATAGGCCCATACTCTTCTCCTGTTCACTGAGCTGGTGTGCCTGCTGATCAGGTAGTGTGCCCTGGGTGAGACAAATCTGCCTTAGATTTCTGTATTCAACCACCAGGCTGCACCCCAAGCATTCCTGAACCAGGCCCATCCACCAAGTCAACAAAAACTCCCTGTGAGTGCTGATGGGAGGAAGAACAAGCACATTAAGGGCATTCTCTCTGCTGTACCTATTGCACATGAAATTAGGATAAGGGACACTCTGCCTCTTGGTCAGGCTTGGCTGGAGATACCCAAACCAAATGATGTTTTCTTCATATACATCTCTTTTATGTTTACCACAAGCATATGTGACACATACGTTTACATTCTCTTTACAGTGGTAGGTACCATGTCTAATGCCCCGTTCCCACCACGTGCACAGCTGAATATGTTTAATACACAAGGCATGTCATTCAAGTTTATTTTCAACTACTGAAGAGGATGTTTCTCCCCAAGGCACAGTTTCTGTTTAGCTTGTTTAGATGCTACAAATCCAAACCCTTGAAGGAAAGAATGAAAGAGAGAATGAAAGAGAGGAAAAAGAGAGAAAGACAAAGAAAGAAGGAAAAAAGAAAAAGAAAGAAGGAAAAAAAGAAAAAAGAAAAGAAAAAAAGAAAGAAGGAAAAAAGAAAAAAGAAAGAAGAAAAAAGAAANAAAAGAGAAAGAGAGAGAAAGAGAAAAAGAAAAAAAAGAGAGAGAGAAAGAGAAAAAGAAAGAGAGAGAGAGAAAAAGAGAGAGAAAGAGAGACAAAAAGAAAGAGAAAAAGAAAGAGAGAAAAAGAAAGAAAAAGAAAGAAAAAAGAAAAAGAAAGAAAGAGAAAGAAAGAGAGAAAAGGAAAAAAGAGAGAAAGAAAAGGAAAAAAAAGAAAAAAGAGAGAAAAAGAAAAAGAAAGAAAGAGAGATGGAAAAAGAAAGGAAGGAAGAGAGAAAGAAAAAGAAAGGGAAAGAAAGAGAGAAAGAGAGCGAAAGGCAGGGTGGAGAGAGAGAGAAATAGTTGAAGAGCATAAACAAAGCACTGTGAAAGACTGCCCCTGGGAGGGATCAGATGCATTACAATCTTAAAAATTAAAAATCCTGCACCCTCTTCGCCAGTTCCTTTCATGATGAAAGCAAATTTCATTAAAGTGACAGCAGTCAATTTCCTGCAACTGCACTGATGTCTTCCTGCAAAGCCAAGCCAGTAAATACATATATATTTAAAGGCAAACGGAATTGTCATGCCAATATAGCATTAAGAAAGGCATCAGGAGCCTCTGTCTCCCCTTCCACAAACATTCTTGTGTCAAGGCTTCCTTCCTGCAGCAGGCTCACCTTCACTAATATCCTCCTGCCTTTGCTTTTCTCCCAACAGCAGGTCAGAGGAAGGGACAGTCTCCTCTAAGTGTGCTGGGTTACTTGCTCTCATGTACCAAAATAGTAACTTGTTCAACTGACACAAAAGAAAGAAAACATCCTCGCATCCTGTCCTGCTGCCAGCTTTCAAAAGGTAATTAAACATCCCCCTTTTTCAAAGAGCATAGTTCTCCAGAACCATGGTGTTTGAGCTCTGATGCTGTCAAACAACAGGGGGTTGCTTAAGCTTTGACTGACCTTTCCAAAGACCTACAAGCAATTTAATGAGAGCCCTCTTTAGTGGAGATAGAAATGTCCCATTATCTGCTTCCTGTTGTCTAGATTGCTTGGGGGTAATGGAGAACTTTGATTCTCATGGTCTTGAGGGCAAAAATGAACTGCTCCAGACAGATTAAGAAGATTCATTTCCATCCATATTTCCAGTGCAAAGAAGTTTTGCTATGCAAAACTTGTTATCTTGATCATGTAAATTTTAGTTCCTCCTCCCCCACCCCATTCTGTTCTTTGTCAGCTGTTTCTTTCTAACGTTCAACAAATTGTAATAACTACATGTTATAAAGATCCGATCCCACCCCTAAATTAGGAAGTTATGCTCTCTAGGGGTCCCATGACCAACTGTCCATCTCAGAGCTGCTGACAGTGAGAATGGCTCTGAAAGACCTGCCTGGCAGCCAAGTTCTGATGGAGCCCAGCACACCTTGTTCCAGTTGCATCTACTTCCCTATCCTCTCTACACGAGATGATGCAAAGATGAAGGGAGAATGGGAGTTTAGCAGGCCAATGCTATGCTGGGTGAGAACTCCTTATACCAGGACAGTTTACTTGTTCCTTTGCAATCCACTACAAACATTTAAAAAAAAAGAAAAAAACACAATAGGGAGCAGAATTCAGCTCAAAATTCACTCTATGATTTGTGTTTGTCTTCCTTTTCTTTCAGCTTTTCCTTCAAACAGGGAAAAGAGGAGTCTAAAAACAAATACTGGGTCAAATTCTGTGGGCTGCAATGCAGTAAACAACCCACTCACTCCATGGGAGATTTGCTCAATTAAGAACCATTAAGTCTAGCTCTGTTTCATGATTTTATTGTTTACTGAAAAGTCCCTGGAAGGAAGCCTCCCAGAGAATCAAGCCTCTGCAGCAAACACAAGATGAACAAGTTATGCTTTTGCTATTCCTGGACTCACTCAGGCAGGAGGACCCTTTAACCCACAAAGTGGAAACGAGGTTCTTGTCATGCCATCCAACATTCAGCCTCTTTCTTTGTCTCAAATAAAAGGGCAGAAGTAAAGCAGGCTGATTTTCAGCTGGAGAGAACCCTGTAGCAGGCAGGCTGAGGGGCCAGCTGGCTCCAAGCAAGGCTCTGGCTTCTGCATTTTGTCTTTGCCTCAGTGAGATCATTCTCTGCACTGCCTTCCCCTCCCTCAAGTTTTCTTCTGCTTAGCCTATATAAAATAAGAGAACTACTGGCAGGAAGCTTGACTCTAAGTATTCTTCCCCTCTCCCCCAGATATCTGAGGGGTAACGAAGTTCTGGGGAAAGCAGGAGATTGAAAACAGTAAATGCCTGCGTTAAGCTCCTTCTGCAGCACAGTCATTACACAAGCCTCCTCTTTGCTCCTCCTGTGAGGTGAGTGAGAAGACATGGGGACACTAAAGCTTCTGGGGGAGGAAACGGTCATGCTCAGCTATGCAACTTGTCTGAGCCTTTTCAAGACATCACTGGCATGGCAAGGATTAGAGTGTGTTTTTCAGGCCAAGGAACAAGGGGAGTTACTTAAGGCAGCGGACTGCTTGCTGTTGCCTACACCAGAGCCCAGAAAAGCCATGCTTCTGCTTTGGGCAAGGGAGAGCGGGGTGAAGAAGGGTACGAGCTACCATCGCACAGGGGTGACAGGTGAAAGAACAGCCTTCCTGAAACAGCTGTTACTTTCCCCCAGCTTTCTCATCATGCAAGAGAAGGAGAGGCAGCCAGCCCAGATTTTCTTCAGGGCACTTCCCCAGCTTGGTGGCAGGAGCAGACAGGCATTAGCTCTTTTACCTTGGGCCAGCAAATTTAATTCCGCCAGCACCACCAAAAAGACGTCTGAACTGGCCGTGCTCAAACACAGGTCAGGGTCATCCCCTGGGAGCTTTAGGAATATCATAGCAACCATAATGGCCACAACAAATTAAAGCAATGCGTCAAACAGTTGCTGGCATTTCTGGAAAGTACCTTCAGATTATGCTTCCAGCAAAATGCATCCTCACAGAAAACACACGTTCTGCAGTCATACAAGGGGAGGGCATGTTGGGCCAGGGTTTTGGGTTTTTTTTGTTGTTGTATTTTGGTTCTTTTTTTTGACATTAGTTGCTGTAAATTTGGAAAGGAAAACATTGAGATAATCTAAAAATTACTAAAGTAAATACATATTTTTGATTATCAGGTCAAAGCACATAGTAAAGTAGAGGGCTGCTTCAGAAGTTACCTGAGAGCATCCAAGTGTAGCACCAACTCTGGAAGTGATTTATGACCGCATCAATGATATGTTGATGTGGCCCCAAACTGAGCTGTCATTGGAACTCATATCACTCTGAGGAAACCCCATCGAGCACATCTGAGTAGCTTTGTGTAAGTCTCAGGATAAACAAAGAACACAGGGTCAATCCCATTCCCTGCAAACCCCTCTTTGCTCTTTATCACGACTGCAGGGGATGAGTTTGTTTTCTGCTTCCCTGGAAGAAGGGAAGGGTGCCGGGCTTTTCATTATGCCTCCTGGACTCCTTTTCTCCCATGACTATGGGCAGCACTACCCTAGCTGCCACAGAGCCTGGAAATAACACAGCTAAAGACATTAAGGTACATGACCTCCCCTAGATCAGAGTACAAACCTCTGCATGATGCACTTATTTGCCTGGCTTCTTTCTTCCCTCTGTGCTAGCTTCCTAGATCCCCTTGGATGAAAAGCATGCAGAAGGCCATAAAGATGAGTTTCTGAGTATGGTCAAGGCAGCAAAAATTTCCTGGTATGTTTTTTCTCTAATTATCATGGGGGAAACAGCAAGATGGAAGCCACCACAAGTCTCTTCTACCACCCTAAAGTATCTTCATCTGAAATGAGAAAAGCATTCGAACAAATTTTTCTAGCCTCGTAACAAAAGTATCTAGTTCCAATACTTAATGGATTTCAAGTTTTTTATATTTCTTAGACACTTCTGAAAAATTTGGCTTGTATTTCCATAGAGATAGAGGCAGTATAAAACATACAGAGACTGTGAGGTACACAAATACACATGAAAACAACTGAGCTGAGCTCATTTATATAACACTGATTAGGCACAAGGTAAAAGTATAACTCAACATAAAGAACCAACTACTTCTTCCTTGCACATGAGGCTCATAGAAGCTGTCCATATATCATTTTGGTTAATCAATAGCCTTAATGCTGTTCAGACAGTAGCTCCAGACAGTTGATTTCTCTTCCATCCAGTATTCATCAGTTTCATTCATTGGCTTACTTTATAATCCTCCTTTATATCTCTGAAATCTCTGCCTACCAGCTCATCTTGATTTGTTATTGTGGGACTTCATTTTTAATTTATCTTTGTGCAAAGTAATCCATTAAACAAAGCCAGAAGCTGGCAGCCAGACTGTTTTCTTTGAGGAAGGGGGGAAGGAAAAAGGGAATTAGCTATGGAAGGAATTAGCTATGGGAAATGTCAGATTCTTAACCCTTCTCACTTCTTGTAAGATACTGTATTTTGTATATTCAACTGGCTTTGATTGAGACTATCTGTTAACGTTCATGAGACAGGCTCTATCACTACTGTCTTGATCATGCATCAGTCTACAGTACAAGATGGATTAGCTTAATATGCTCCTGAAAACTAGACCTACTTTTCTCTGCCCTGACCTATTTTTAACAGCTATAACAGGAGGAGTTCAAAGAAAAGCTGCTCTGCCTGGAGCTGTACCTTCCCAACAAGATTGCATCACCAACAGCCACAAGAACCCAACAGTCAAAGTACCAAATTCTCATATGACCTGTGACATATATTCGCACACTCAGATTCATAAGCAACAATGTTAGCGGGCCAGACTCTGCGGATGGGCTGCAGTGATAAACAACCCCTTCCTTCCCTGGTGAGAACAAGAGAGTCAGATTCCCCACCACAGTTACTGAAGGCAACAAGCCCACTTGCTTACAGGTGTGAAAGGGGTTGGATAAGAGAAAAAAATGCCCCTAATTAAATAAATCTGAACGCTAAGCTGACTCGCTCATTCAAACACCTCTCAGCTTTACAGCTGAAATCTCTCTCTCCTTTTTCATTTGCCATTGTGGGTGCCCTACTTTTGGAATCCAAAATCTGGAGCTGGTCAGGTACATGAACTTTATCCTACAATGACAGCATTCTGTCTTGTTCAGGTGGGAAAGGAGAGAATGTGGAAAGCACATATGAGGAAAAGACAAGTACAATTGGCACAACAAAGCAAAGGTACATCTGAGCTGCAAAGAAAAATGACTTAGGAGATGGCACAGACCAACACTTCTGTCCATGTAAGTCACCCGAGCACCAGCAAAACCAGTTGTCTGCATCAGATCACCCCTCACGAGCAACAGCTGTGCTATCTGGCACATAGACAGCCAGCCAGACATGGCTCTGAAATAACTAGCTAATGTTACTATCGAAATTAGTTGCTTCTGAGTTTCTACACCTTGTATGTTTTAATTTAAGCATGTGGAGGACTTCTTCACTTTTAAAACATGGAGTTCTCCCCCCTCCAGCACGTCCACTCAAAGCAGTTATTAAAACTCCAGGCTCCAGAAAGACATATTCAAAGCAACTTTCAAGAGTCATGAGTTAAACCCACAGGCAAAATTCCCTACAAGGACAATCATGTGAGAGTCCAATAAAGTCCACACCATGAGACAATTCAGGCAAGCATCCAGGCAGTGAGTGGGACATCTCTAACTGCAAAGTATGCAGTGAACATTGTTGGTTGTGAAAAGCATGTTGCTGTAACAAGATTCCAGATAGCAATACTGTCTTTGGGTCAAGTCAATTTTTACTTGTCAAATGAGCTCCATTTGTAAAACTTCTCCTGAGGCATTTGCTTCCTTCCAAAGGCTCAGCAGTTTTTAATATATTCTCTTCCTTGAAGATGTATTTTTGTTCTGAAGTTTTGCTGAGGAACTGGGCTATGTCAAAGTGATGAGAATTAACAGCACCACTCCCACCTTTTCCAAGATTGCTTTTGGTGTTATTTTGATGCCTCAGGAGTCTCATTTCAGCCTTATAATAACCTACTTACATATGAACAACTCATAGTTGTCACCAAGTGGTGTTTCATATCTCCAGGCTTCCCATACCAAGAAAGCTTGAGGCTTATTCTCTGTTTATGTTTCTCTGATGTGGGGCAATGGCGCTTTCCTGTAGACAGCTTAAAACTTTCCTTCCTGATAAATTGAATATGGCAGGTCTTTGCAGTTGTCTACACGTTGTACCATGGTAAAGGTTTATATGCAAGTGACTAAGTGACTCAGTGATTTGAGGAAAGAGCTGGCTGGATCAAAGTCTGATACATATGCAAGTCCTGCCACCCCAGGAACACCCTTGTACAACAGATGCTGCAGCGACTCTGTGGTATTGAGAGGCACAATTTGCAAACACAAGCATGCCTGCAGCTCCCCTCAGCACAAGGGCAGGGAAGGACTGTTCAGCAGTGGCAGAGAGACTCCAGTGCCTCCCACTGGTCCCCATCCATGATCTGGGGGAAGGAAGTCATTGTCTGGATAACCAGAATGAGCTAAGGATCCCTGGTTGGAGCTCTGTTACCACCCCTGTTTTTAATAAGGGACTGGGAGAGATGATCTTGCCACTGGCCATTATTTGGACTGATATTAAACTGGAGTCTGTCTGTCTTCACAAACATTCACCCTGCTGTTTGATAGATGTTATTTATCTAATGCTACACCTCTGGTTTCAAAATGTCTGAACAATAACTGGGAAGTTACTGGATGGCAGAAGACACTACAAGGAGAGATTTTTACTCATACAGGCTTGGATCCAGCCAACCAACAAAGAAGCTTCACAGATTTCAAGCAGGAATGTGGATGATACAATTTAATTCTTTCCTTCTCAACCTGGATTTGATTTTCCTTTTATTCTGTTTAGTTTTCTTCTGCCCACAACCTAACATTTCATTCACAGATGCACAGCCCTTATGGTTAGAAAATCTTCCATACTATTACTTTTGACCTCCACTATCTCATAACTCATTATATTTCATACCATTATTGAACCAAAAGTTTGCATTTAACTAACCTGTGTTTTCTAGAAGAGTTTCTTATCTAGATTTGAAGGAACCAAGAATTGATCAGTGTGCCTCCAGTTTGTTCCAGGGTTTAGTCCACCACTTCAAACTGAAATGTTCTCTCCATCATATCTTAGAAGTACTTGGATACAGCTTTCAGACACTCATGGTCATTAGGTTATTGATTCTTCCAGAGACAGGCAACCTCACAAGCAATTTGTTGTTCTTTTGAAGGCATTTATCCACTGTATTTCATTACCTCCTACTCGCTTAGTAAGAGCTCACTGGAAGTTCTTCTGATTCTCTTCTCATTTACACAGAAAATGGGGAATAACTTGAAATAAGTTTAGAAAGGATGCTGCATGCTACTCAGAGCCTTACTTAGAATAGAATCATGGAATCATTTAGGTTGGTAAAGACCCTAAAGATCATCAAGTCCAACCATCACCCAACACTACCAAGTCCACCACTAAACCATATCCCTAAGTGCCACATCCACACATCTCATAAATACCTCCAGAGATGAGGAATCCACCACTTCCCTGGGCAGGCCATTGCAATGCCTGACCACCCTTTCTGTGAAGAAATTCTTCCTGATATCCCATCTAAACCTCCCCTGGCACAACCTGAGAACTTGTCCTCCTGTCCTATCACTTGTCGCCTGAGAAAAGAGGCTGACACCCTCCTCCCTACAACCGCCTTTCAGGTAGTTGTAGAGAGTGATGAGGTCTCCCCTCAGCCTCCTCTTCCCCTGACTAAACAGCTCCAGTTCCCTCAGTTGCTCCTTACATGGCTTGTCTTCTAGGATAATTTATTTGATCTATTCTTCCTCTTCATCACTATGGATTGTTCTGTTGAAGGACAAACATTCAGGTTTAGAAGTAAACTGCTGTGGAGAAGTCTCACACACCAGCCTTGTATGTGAGTACCAGCCTTGCCAACACTCACAAATAGCTTGAAAAATCACAGAGGTTTTGGCATATTCTTGCATGACTGATGTGAAAGAGGTGCTCTCCTGCCTTCTCACCAGAAGGAGAAGACAGCTCTTAGGACCCATTCTGCCATGAAAGCAGGTGGGGGAAGGCATCTCTCTGGGCTATTGGCAGCACTCACTGCAAGAAGGTTTACACATCAGACTGGAAGAGTGAGAAACATCAACTACACCGTTCTAGCTGACCTAGAGTTGATGGGATAATTTCCCCACATCTCTCTGGGGCCTCAGCAGACCCTGCTAAGCTCAAATGAAGAGAAGTGTTCGGGTACATGGGTGTGCTGGGTGCAGAGTATGCTGCCTTTTGGAGGGGCAGAAAGAAGTTTCCCAGATTCCTCCAATAACAAATAAATCAAGGGGGGCAGGGGGGATAGGGAGAGGGGCAAGTGAAATCCATCTGTACAATTTCAATTTTCCTTTGGGTTTTCTTTTTCTACTTCTCTGTTGGCCTCTGGCTCTTAAGAAACAGAGGTTAAATTGGCAAGACAATTCCAGCAGTTCCAAATCCCTCTGTCTATAAGGAAAACAAGAACTGCCCCTTACCACTTCCAAAGAGGAAAGGGGACACATGCACAAACACAGGAATGAAAATCTCTTGGCTTTTTATCCTGACTTGTTGAGTAGGGAGAGATAACTACTACAACTCCCTGCTCTCAGCACAGCTTCTGGTACCACTTCCCTGCTCCTCCCTCCTTAATCCCATCACCTTAGTTCATTTTTTTTGACTTGTAGCAATCAAATAAAACACATTTGCAAGGGAGTCCTGTGCTGATGGGAAAGAGTGCATGTAGCTGCTCATGTGATCTCCTCCTTCACCCCCCTATAATAATTCCCCATCATTCCTAATCAGCTGATATACCTCGGTAACAGCAAAAGAGAGCTAAAATGCTCTCAGCTACAGCAGTACAACTTTACTAGGTTTGATGAGATTGTTCAGGTTCATATTAGGAAAAACACTTACACAGATGTTTACAAGCTCATTTCATGTTCCTGTCAGAATAGCAAGAAGTCATTCAGTGATTTACCATGCTTGCTTTCCTATCTTTCTATCTGACCCAGCTGTCCAAGTAACATCCTATAAACTACAGATGTTACACAGACTCCAGCAATCCACCCTCCACTCCCTTCAAGATGTCTAAACAGCCTCCTGATGCACTAAGTGGGGCGCACATACCACAGTGGGGTTTGTTCACACGCTTGGCTCCCAGGCAAAACTCTTTGGCTCTCACAAGTGACTAGTACAGTAATATGTTTGCCATGGCACTCATAGATGAATGCCCAAGTCTCCCTGTTGGGACAGAGACAAATGCACTTGCTCTCATTCATGCTATCGTGGGAGCTCACTGGTGTGCTGTCATGTGCTGCCAGTGACACTCGGAAACAAAACATTTTGCAGTGGCCCAACATACACTGATGTGAGCTCCTGAACAGGTATGGAGAGGAGCGTGTTCCAGAAGGCAGCACTCCCCTGCTAAAAAAATACCCCTGCTAACAGGCAGATCCCAAGGCACTCACCCCGATTTCCTCTGCTTTCAGTGACCTCTTCTACCAGTAACTCTCTGCCTTCCAAAGCTGCCCCTGCAGCTCTCCACCCTGGCAAAACTGAGCAAGCAACCCAAGAGCAAACAATAAACTGTGACCTCTTTTACTCCATCCACTTAATACATAACAGACTTTGCATTCTTGTAAGACTGTCTGGAGACTTACTGGTTTTGCTTTGTGTCTACCACGGATTGTCTATGGCTTAGCTGAAAAAAACATTGTACACACACACACGTACACATACATATAAACATATATCTGTATATATATTTTAGCTAAGTTATAGCCAGCTACATATATATATAAGCTAGGCTATGTATATATGCAGGTATATATAGGCAAATCTCATACGGGAAACTTGCCCAACTGCAGGGAAAAAAAATATCTAACAAAGAGCTGCCCCTTTTGACCCCTGGCATACCTGCCTTTTGTAGGAGGGGGCTGTTTATTTAAGGAGATGTTTTGCAGATGATTGTATCTTTGAGAGACACAACTGCGCACGCACTGCTGGTTTTAAGCAAGATAAACTGCAGAAGCGAAGAAGGGAATTTTTGGAAAAAAAAAAAAAGAAAAAACCTGTTCTGACAGAAAGCCAATGCTCTCAGTTATGCTTTATCAGCTTCACAGGTATATTTTCAAAGGACACCTGGAAAGAGTTGGTGGGAAAAAAATGTTTATGCAACTTTTGTGTAAACTTCCTTTAAAAGCCCTGGAGTTTACAGATGTTGGAGAACACAGGAAAGCACCTGTCTACCGGCACTCCCTCACCTGATTAGAGGCTTTGTCACCCCTTGGTCACCACAGAGCAGATGCTTTTTCACCACCAGAGATCAGATACGCCTTTTTGACCCAGCCTGACGAACTACGCAACCATCCAAATGTTAACAAAAGGAGACTTCATCACTCCAAGGAAAAGCTGCCACATGATTTCAGATTCCTATCTGATTTGTCCTTCAGTAGATCATCTATCACCTTTCAAAGAACTGTTTTTAAAAGAAAGATCACCATCCTCCCTACCTGCCCAAGTTAGACAAATATATTGGTAGTGTTTTCATGAAAGAGCAGCAATTAAGGAAAAGATTGCAGAGGCAATCTCTCAGAAAATAGAAACGACATTTTCTTGAGTTTTTTGTTTTCACTAAGTCTTTATATTGGTCTTAAAAATCTCACTGGAGTGAGCTTAGGTTTTGGTTTTGTATCTTCATTAACATCAGTGCTTTGACGTGTTTAGAGTGCTCACAGGGCTAGATCTCAAACCACTTTGTAGAAGCTTGCAAATAACATTATTCCCTTCAGCAGACAAGAGATCCAAGGTCTAGAGGTACACTGAGGATGCAAGATGGTTCAACATGCTGTATTGCGAATGTTTAAGATATTCAAGACAAGGGAGTGTGCATTTTGTGCTCTTCTTTTTGGAATGATAAACATCATGATGGAGCCTTTACATGAGAATCTGCTACTCTTCTGAAGAATTGTCCTTCAACTAAGTGTTTCTTTTCCCAGTAGTTTCATTGAAGATCAAACATTTATTCATAATAGGAACATTCAACATTTTAAAAAAATGCTATCAGAGTTTATGGAAAACACACAGAAAAGAAAAGAAAAGAAAAGAAAAGAAAAGAAAAGAAAAGAAAAGAAAAGAAAAGAAAAGAAAAGAAAAGAAAAGAAAAGAAAAGAAAAGAAAAGAAAAGAAAAGAAAAGAAAAGAAAAGAAAAGAAAAGAAAAGAAAAGAAAAAGAAAAAGGAGGAAGAGAACACAAGCACTCTTGTCTTGCCCTAGGGCTCATTGTTTATCCAACCTGAATTTAACCATCCCTTGTAACAATCAGCCCAGCCCAGCCTATCTCTCTAAAGACAATACTCTTCAACATTAGTGCCAGCCAACCTGATTGCAATCACTAACCTGGATTCAGATCCAGTTTATGGAAATGGCAAATTGAATTTTACCAGAAGCAGAATGAGCTAACAAACATTATCATGAAGCCCTGCCCTTTGTCAACACTGCACTCCTGTCTCCAATCCTGTGTAATGGATTTGTTATACGTGTTCCCACATAACTTCTAACTGTGCTAAAGAAATTATCACTTCATTGCATCATACCAGCATTAAAATGCCAAAAAAAAAAAAAAAAAAACCCTGCAACCTAACTGCTAGAATGGAAAATGGAGACATTAGACTCTAGGTATTAAACAGCACTTGTACAGACAGAAACCAAGACTGGAAGACTTTGGACAGGGGTGAAAGTTACAGGCAATTCTGGCCCACTAACAGAAGGAGTCTGAATGAAAACACTTCGACAACCTTAAAGGTAGTGGTTGCAGTAAACAATTAAGGATGCACTCTGTCTGCAATTAACATCATAGCTTTTAAAATTATTGATTGAATCCTTTAATCAAAGTATTTGTGAAATACTGTTTCCTTCATATATTTGTACTAGCCCATTTTCCCAGGAAAATCAGATCAAAAGGGAAATTCTGTCATGAATGGGAGAAAGCAGGCCACCTACTATTAATTCAATGCTGCTGAGAGAATAGGCTGACTCACAGATAGAATTGCAATGAATAAAGAAAAAGGAAACATTGGTTACATGACAATATTTGTCACTCCAGCCAAAGTTCGTTGAAGACTTTCCGTCAAACCTTAAAAAAAAAGTGTATTTTTTTCCCTTTAAAAGCTTTTTCTTATTTAAAAAGCTAAAGTAACTGCAATTAAAATAGATGCATTAGAAAAGCTTATTATTACAGAAAAAATCCTCATTTGCCCTTGCTGGCAAATGGGGTTGGAAAGTTTTAGAAAATGTAACGTGTGGGAAGTTTTCTTTTTTTCCCCTAAAATTATTTTGCCACATTAAAAAAAAAAAAAAGAAAAAGAAAACTTTTTAAACATGTCTCTGAAAAGATGACAAAAAGTATTAAATTCTAAAATCCTTCCTTCAAAAGAAAAAAGGCTTTTTTTTTTTTTTTTTCAATATTGAACTTTTTTCATCCAAAATAAATTTTGGACACTGTTACTTAGAGTTATTTTTATTTTTAAAGAAGAATGAAAATATCTAAAAGTTCCCTCATGCCTAACCATGCTTCTGACGATTTGCTTCAGTGGCTGTAGTTGGCACACGCTAACTCCTTCCTCACCCCTAGGAGAGCAGGGTGATCATTACGTCCTTGACATCTTGTGGTGGCATACATGAGGAGGAGGAGAGAAGAGAGTGCTGTTCGCAGCAGCAGCTTGGAAAACCTGCATAGATCTCTCCTCCCGTCAACTCCTGCTTGTTGAGCTCCCCTCTGCACAGTGCTGCTTCTGAGACGGAGCAAAGGCCAGCCTGATTCTGCAACTGGATCTCCATCAGGCTGCAAGCTCACCTACAGAGATGATATGTCTTGCTGGCTTTAGTGCCACTGATACTTTGGCACCTGGCTTCTGTTGGGCTACATTTTTGTACTATCTTTCTCTGAAATCAGCAGCATTCACTGAGGAGCGAGGTGCTGCTCACTGGAGGAAGAGAGCTGGAAACTAGCCTGGAGTTAGCTGGCAATTGGTGCATCTGGGGAAGATCAGAGCTCCTTGTTTATGTGCAGAGACCTGCTATGTACTTTCCCCTTCCTTTTCTTTTCCTTAATTTGACTAGAAATCTAATCTAATTCTGCCCACATCAACCTGAATTCACAGTAGCACCTATCTGCTGTGTTTGCTAAGCTTGAAGTAATCAGCTAAGAAGTGCAGGAATAAGTGGACCTGCTTCAGCTAGGAATAGCACTAAGATTTCACAGAGAGGGGAAAAAATCCACCTACATCCTGCTGGAGAACTAGAAGGAAATAAAATGGTGCCTTTTAAACTGGCATGCCTCCAAAGGGCAATATCTGAGCTTTAGTCTTTCAGTTATTCCCATTAAAAAAATAAAATTATCACAAATGTTTATTCAACAGTGAATAAAATGCTAGAATCAGATAGGCTTTATCTGATAGTAAGGTAATGACTGACTACCAAATCACATGGTAGCAAAACATTTTTCATAGATGTGGTAATGTGCCCTTACCTGTAAACCTCTGATTAAACAACAGGGGAGTGGGGGGACCACAGATAAGAACAGAGAAGTCACGTAACATAGCAATAATAGCAACACAGAGCTTTTTCTCTGGGGAGAAAAAGCATTTGGGCATCCACCTACAAATGGATTTCTACCTCTGTTCTGCCCTGCAGTGCTATTGCCTTTCAATTAATTGCCCCCTGATTCAGTTCACCCGGACAGTTGATTGTGATCAGGCATTTCTCCATTTTACTTCTGTGGCTCCTACTGCAGACAATGACAGTTTCTGCTAGACTTCTATTATTTACACAAAATTCACAATTAACAAACCTGAAGAAAATCTTATATAGCAAGCATTGTATAATTTTTATCTAGAAGTTTCAGTTGGACTCACAGGGAAAAAAAAAAGAAGAAAAAGAAGAGAAAACCTCTCTGTTCTCAGGGAACATTCTTAAAAAATTGTTAGACAATTACACATCAGTAAAGTTTACAAGAAGCAATTTACTTTCTCTAAATCCAATATACACTAAGTTGTTGGCAATTTTCAGTCTTATTGTATGACAGCTGCTTTAGTGCTCTGTGGAAGTAGCAATTTCATTGCTAATCATTAATCTTGAAATGTTTTTAGAAACACGTAAGAATGAGCCTAGAAAGCCACAGTATCAGAGAAAACAGGGATGAAATAGACCCTGACAGGTCATCTAAGCAGGATCAGCGATGCCCAAAGCAATCCTGGCAGATGTTTGTCTAACCCGATCTTTAAAAGCCATGGTGACGAAGGGAGGAACACAGAGTAAATTTCTAACAAAGACTGAAAACTTCAAGCTCCATTCAGAGAAATATTCCAAAACATACTTTCCTCACCTGGATAAATTTTCCTGTTAACCTCAGTGTAAACGTGTTTACAGGGTGGAAGATATTTGAGCTGTTAGCCGCCAAACACTATGAATCCCATGAGACGAGTAAATTTCTTCTTATGTTGGACCATGGGTAACTCTTTCCAATTCAGTGGCTTCTTTCTCGGACACTGCCAGTCACAGCAATTGAATCAGACATTATGCAAGTGCCACAGGATAACCTGACAGCCTGAGGTGCAGGCTGTTGGAAGAAGAAGGCGCTTTCAGAAGCTGAAGCTGTTTCCAGAAGAAATGAGGTTTTGATATGAGCCTGCAAACCTTCCTGGCATTTTCTACATCAAAAATTTCACCATGCGCTCTTCAGATGTAGGTGCTGTTTAAAATGTTTCCCTGTGCCACCCAACCAACGTCCTACACAGTCTACAGACAGGAAAAGGATCGGTCACAGGAGACAACTAAGAGAATTCAATAATCCGACAGTGAACTTAGAGAAATCAAAAAGCTACTGCTCCTACAGGTCTGTGGCACCTTCTTCATTGTGAACAGCTTCCTCTTGCCTTAAAGCATTGATATGTCCTACACAGGTTACCTTGCACTCACACACCCACCTACCTTTAGTAATCCCTAATACTCCTGTTGAAGATATCCCGAATGCGTCTGCAACATCACTTACTCAAAGGCAATAGTCATATCAAGATAAAGCTTTTGCATTCAACACCATATGCCGGTAACATCTGGAGCACCTTTGTCACACATCACTCCTCATAATGTCATATGGTGTTCACACAGAGCAGACTGCTCTTTACCAGCGGTTGCAGGTGAGATGCACTACTTCTGGATGAAGTGATGTGATGAAGCACATCTGCACTGTGCCCAGCTGCTTCTATGGGAGATGGCAAGGGGCTCTCCAGGCAGCTCACCCTGCCCCAGCTGCTGAGCACTTTGCAGGCTAGCTGAGTCCTCTTCCCTGAGGAAGTGCAGGGTGCCTATTTCCCACCGCGCTGGGACACAGAGCCAAGAACAGCCCTACAGCCTACAAGGCAGGTCCCCAAAATGGGGTTTCCAGCCTATGCAGCTGCAGGTGCCGACATGGCTTCCCTGACACCTTCTGCTTCAGGGGCACCTCTTAAGAAGGCCTTTGTCACCACTTGCAGAGTCCCATCTCCCATTGACACACGTGGGTCCAAGCGTATAACTTTCTTTTTCTTTCTTTCTTTTTTTTTTTGTCAGTTTATTTCCACCCAATAAACAATAAACCTGAACGTTGTTGCCATCTTCACCAATAGTCTCACGATCCACCCCAGGTTCACCAAGGTGAAGCCATAAAGAGGGATTCTATTTTACTGTTCAAATTACGTAATGTGAGGAGAGGCTGGATATTATTACAGTTACACATTGCACACATCTGTTCCACTACAAAATGCAATTCATGTTACATAAATGCATTAGCAGTATTGCAGTTATATAATATAACAGCAAAGAAAATGAAGGATGACCCTAGCAAGGAAAATATGAATCAGCTTGCCCTATCAGGCAAGTAGCCTTAAAACAAATTATAGCAGCCTCCACATTCCTTTTAGTCAACCAAAAATTGCTCATCAGAATACATAACTGACATTTGAGTCAGAAATCTCATTGAAATGAACATTTTAATATTACCAATTAAGGAGGGTGAAGACATTTCTGAAATTTAATAAGCAAAAAGAACACTTGGGATTTGAGAAAGAAATTCCCAGGAATTAACTTATCCCCTGCTAAACTGAAAGGTTTTTTGTTTTTTTTTTTTTTGGAAGTACATTGCGTTCTCCTCCCCAACTGGTTCCACGCACTGCTCCAAATGCTAAATATCTATAGAACAGCTCCAGCTTTGAACTATGCTAATGACCAGATATCAAGCAATTTTCTCTGGGTATGAAAACAATTTCACTCTTGGATTGAGTTATCTAAAAGAGACACTTCATGTGCAAAAAAAGATTGCTGTATTTGCTATCTGGTACAGTTCAGAGCAGAGCTAAAAGACTCTGACACAAATCATTTTTGGCAAGACCAATGTGCCTTATGGAAGACTTTGCTTTCTCTTCTCGCTGGCCGTAGATCCCAAACATTTGCAGTAGACCCAAGTATGCCTGCTCTTTGATGCGGTGATGATTAACCTCCTACCTTGTACGCTCATCTGACAAAGTATATAATAAAAAGAAAACACTCTTACAAGAGACCCAGAAAAATCTGAGTACATTTTGGATAAAGCAAGGATTACAGCATGCACAGCTCACTCGCCTGTTACACTTAGTAATGCTAACACAGACAGCATGATGTCTGTTAAAGATATGCTAAACATATTCTCACAAGCACAAAAGAAAATGTAATGTCCTCAATGGTTAAAACAATTATTAGCTTGCAATGGACAGCAAATGCTTAAGGAAAAGACATATAGTGATACTTTGCTGGACTCTCCATGCTACTACCATCAGGTTTCAATACCACAAAGAGTCTGTTTCATGGGCAGTTTCTCAGGCAATAGTGTTTCCTTACTCCATGCAGACTGTTGTAGCACTTTTAGCACAAACTCAAGGGGGGAAAAATGCTTTCAACAAGGTTTGGTTCTATTCCAAAGAAAAGGAAAAGAAAAACACCCACAGGCCTACTTGAGTCTTGAAGTAGGTCCTTGGCAGCTGGAGCCAGAGTGACCTGGACTTTGTCAGGGCTGAACATAAGCAAGCAAGTTCCAGTGGGCTTACGCACTTGTTCTTCCTCTTGCACCTAGGAATAGCTTCTGGCCTGCTCACTTAACCTATTGCCACACAGCTTGGCAATGAAATCCCGGTACCAAAACTTCAACGGCGTTTAGAAACAGAGGTTTAATTTGGTTTGGCTGGGCCTGAATTTTGGACACTTGCTTGCTACACCTTTTGATAACAGATCTCTCTGCTCAGCAGTCAGCTGTACCTCCTAGCCCCTAAAGTTCCTGGCACTAAGAGTTCAGCTGAGCATCAAAAGACTGATGGTTATTGCCTGTAAGAAAACTTTTAAACACAGCAAATAAGCAGAATATTCAGATGGCTGATCTGCAAGGAAATGAAAGGCAATTCCTCCAAATAAAGTTATTAGAACAAACTGCTTACCCACAGCATTAAATATGCTGACAATGTATGGACTGAACATAGTGCCGTTTATTTATTTTTGTGCAGCTATAATATAGGAGTGACCTGCCAAACCAGAGGATGAAATTAGCAATTACAATGTCACTTGGCTTCACTGTTCAATATGCATGCATGAAGAGACACGACAACAGATCCAGACGGATAACATGAGGAAACAGTTGGTACATGGTGGGATCAGTATGTTGTGCAATTTAAACAAACACAGTGTCTAATATCAAGCAGGATGAGTCATGAGCACACATACGATCTCCAAGGTTTGTCAGCGAGCAGATGCAGATCCCCATGCTTCTTCCACAAGCATGCAATTATTGTCTTTAAAGGCAAAATTACTCCTCTTTTTTTGTGCCATGTTGAACATGGAAGATGGTATAGCCTTCATGGAAATGTTGTCAGGCACCCTACGATGACATGTGACTTTCTGCAGTGTTATCAGAAACAGAGAGGACCTTGCATCGTGGCATTGTGCCAGAAAGTATAAGCACTCAGCGTTGCAGGGCAGCAGTATTTCCAGTGCTTTTTCAACATGTGAAATTACTGTGTAGGCAGAAACACAGAGTAGATAGGAAACTAACTCAAATGACAACTAATAACTGCTCCTTCCTATTGATTTGACCCCTACAAATCACACTTCTGTGGATGATGATATGCAATCCTTATTAACTCAAACCTGAGGGAAGAGTGTTAATGCTTACAGTAAGGCAGAATGAAGAATCTGAATTCCCAGAAGACTTCAAACCCTTGAACAAACAGTTCTTGAACAAACTCAATTGCTCAGTCCTGAAAAAAGCAGCAAGGCCCCCAGGTTCACAGTTTGATTAGAGAGTATCTTACTTCCCTTACATATCCAATATTTATTTCAAGGTACGCTTTACAAAGATTTCCAGAGAAGCTGGCCCATATCTCTATCATTGCTTGATTCCCCAAGAGACAAAGGACAATGTGCGTGTACACATGAATTTACTCACCCAAGTACTGTGCTTGTGCCCTAGTACCATGCAGGAGATTAAGAGAAAATCACATCACTGAGAAAGAGGGATAGACATCTAAATACCCACAATCACTGCCGGAAATGTACTTGCTTAACCATCTATCATGTGCTCCAGAGGCATGTTGCATCAGTGTTTGAAAGCACGTCACAAAACTGTCTGAAGGAACAACTTCCCCTTAGCCTAAGAACATAAATTGTTTCCTTGTGCAATATTTCACCATTCATAGAAAGACAAATATTGTCATTGGCTGCCCTACTAGCAAAACTATCTTATGATTTTAGGCATCAGAGATTTTAAAGGCATTGTAAAAACTTAAACTCATTATGGAAATAATCTATCAGTTTTCAGATTCATCCAGGAGAGAAGTGTTGGTAACTTATCCGAAAGATCCAAAGAAACACAGCAATGGGTTTCTGTATGGCATGAGTTCTTCTGTGTGTTTCATAGCTTTCCAAGCTCTACAATGCAAGATTCTGGGCTTGTACAGTCTGACACTATTTTACTTGATCAGCTAGGCTAAACACAAAAGAATTCATTTGAGTCTGTGGTACATGGATACCTAATCACCTATGGACCACTTCAGAGAAGCACTGCACCAAACAACTCTTTTCCTTGTCAGGTATCAGACGAACAGACAAATACTTGAGCTTTCATTTACTTTTCTAGACTAAATTCACCAAGTACTGCTCTTGTAAGACAGATTTTATTTCTTTATAACTTTTACCCTAGTAATCTGCTTCTGCATTTTTTCGCATGTTCTTTCTTGATCACAAGTAATCAGAATGTGACAAATCACCGAACTCCAGCCTGCAGGAGCTCCACCATAGTTATGCTATCATCTCTGCTTCAGCCAGTTCCTTAGCTCATTGATTGGCTAATCAAACACAGATCAGTCTATCTGCTGTAAATTCATTTTGTATTTTGTTTCTATGTGTTTGCATATCTATATATTAAATACGAACTAAGGTCACATCTACAACCTGAGGTAAGGCTAACATGGATTAAATTCAACTTCTTTCTCTTCCCTCTTCTGAGCTGAGGTCCTTTTTTGCTGTTATACAAATGGCTATTCTAGCTATGGTACAACATGACTTTTTAAAAACAAAGAGTGCTGGAAAACTGGGGGAATGGCAGTAAACATGGCAAGCTAGGGATCCAAAACTACAAATTCTGATAAAGACTCAGTCTAAAGACTGTACCTGCAATCTAGGCACCATAGAGAAGGTATAGCAAGATTGAGAGGGGAAGGGGAAATAAGCAAGTACACATGCATAAATTTTATATATACATATATATATATACACATACCTATATATAAATGTATCTAAGCTATAATAACTGCCTAAAAGACCATGCTCTCCAAGAAGTTATATATGATGCTGCACTTCTTTCTAAGAGCACAAAATCCCAAACAAGCAAGTAGAAGCTGGAGGACTGGATTCTGAAGAGCAGCATCTGTTTCTGCCATCAGTCATAAGAGGTTTACATGGCAAGGTTTTTGTAGTGGGGGCTGCAGGGCTTCTCTGAGAAGAGTCCAGAAGCTGCCCCACCTTACAGAAGAGCCAGTTCCATTCAGCTCCAAAAAGTACCTGCTGGTGGCCAGAGCTGAGCCAGTTGAGTGCAAGATAAACAGCCCTGCAGACACCAAGGTCAGTGAAGAAGGAGGGCAGGAGGTGCTCCAGG
>VXAL01008987.1:206520-232656 GCA_013399475.1 Chauna torquata
TGGTGCGGACCCAAGTTGGAGCAGCTCTTGAAGAGCTGCAGCCTGTGGGAAGCCCACACAGGACCCGTTCGGGAAGGATGGCATCCCATGGGAGGGACCCAACCCTGGAGCAGGGGCACAGAGTAACCACGAAGGACTGGTGGAGACGCAGCGATATGGGCTGAGCGCAGCCCCCATTCCCCGTTCCCCTGCGCTGCTCAGGGGAGGAGATAGAAGGGGGTGGATGGGGGGGGAAGGTGTTTTTAGTTTGCTTTAGTTTCTCACTGCTCTAGTCTGCTAGTGATAGTAATAAATTATATTAATCTCCCTACGTTGAGTCTGTTTTGCCCGTGATGGTAATTGGTGAGGGATCTCCCTGGCCTTAGCTCAGCCCATGAGCTTTTTATTTGTTACTTTTTCTCCCCCTGTCCTTTTGAGCAGGGGGAATGAGGGAGCGGTGTGGTGGTGCTGAGCTACTTACCAGTGCTAAACCACCACATCAGTAGGAATCCCACTCACCTAGACAACGCATCAAACACAGCATGTTCTGTGACCCTGAACCTTCACCATAATCTTTACCTTCTTAATTCTGGACTTCAGAAAATGCAAACCCTTCCTTAAGGGTTACTCTGCTACAATTACCAGAACTCTGGGGTTAAGTTCTGCCCGATGCCCAAAACATCCCTCTATCTTCCCCACATAGGGAAATGGAAGGCAAGTTGTGGCCTTGAAAGCTTTTAGCATTTATTGCCCATTTTCTTTATCTCTCTTAATAGTAGAAAATTAGTAATGAGTGCCCATGGGCATCTTATCACAGTGTGGTGTTGTAGAACAGTTCAGTTGGAAGGGACCTGCAAAGATCATCAAGTCTAAACCTGGCCATTCTCCCTTTTTGATCTGTAATGACTGAACAATCCTGTGATAAAAAGAGGGAGAAATTTAGATTAGCTTTTACCTCTTACACTAGTCTGCCCACAGGCAGGCTGTGGCTTACTCACATGTAAGTCCAGACAGAGCATTTGAACAATTTGCTGTAACTAGCTGGTATTTGTAATTCAAGCTACACAGACAGGTCACCTAGAATATTATGCTTCTCTTCCCTGATGAATTAACTCGTAGAAGTTGGCTTCTGGTGGGAATACTCATGGTTCTGCATTCATCATCTGTACTAAACACTCTCGGCTTTCTTGAACTTTCCTGCCAATAAACACTCACTTGAGAGTTGGAACACAAAGAAAGAATTTGTTGAAAATTTCTAATGAGCCTTTGAAACAGGGAAAGTCATTTGTTTCATGTTTATGACTAGCACACTGAGTTCCTGACCTGGTCAGACCTTAAGGTGGTACCACAGAGTAAATGTTAATTTGCAACAAATAGTACATAAGAAAACTGGCCTCATTTGACTCACTCAAATGCCACAAGAAAGGGCTGGTAGTGGGGCAAGCCAAGAAACCCAGTGCTGTGTCACTTTTATCCACATATTTCCTTCTGCATCTTCAATCCAGCTACAATCTAAGTGAAGGCCTTCCATATAAATCTGTGTGAAATCTTAGTGCACAAACATTTGCTGATCACAAGATCTCTCTTCCCTCAAACTACTTCATTCCCCACTCTAGCTCCCTGCTTTTCAAATAAACGGATTACCTTCAGGAACACAGGCAGAGACCCAGACCACGTTAAAAATGGATTCATCTCACCTAACTTTAACTGTTTAAAAGGTGTCTGGCTTAAACTAGCTGCTCAGACTCTCTCCCTGGTCAGTACAAAAAGCTATCTCTAGCAGCAGATTCTATGCTTGTATTTTAGAAACCCAAGAATACTGCTCCCACGTCTTTTCTGTAGCCCAGATAAAGCTTCCCAATCAGACTAGGTCTTGGATGTAGAGGCAGCACATCTTTGGCCACTCTACATAACAGCAAAAGTAGCCTAAAAAGGCACTTGATCCATTCAAGAGAACAAGAACACACATATCTTGAGCTACAGATGCCCAATGGGCAATCATCTTCTCAACAAGTGCAACACAGTTCTAAAAAATAAAAATAAAAATAAAAAAAACAGAGCAGAACACTTTTTATGTGGGGAAAAAAAAATATTTAGTGGTGGAAAAAACCAACATCAATATTCTATAAGACAATACTTTCAACAGAAAATCAGCCATCATACTATTGCAAGCATACCAGCACGTCTTTTATCCAGCATTGCTATGGAGTGATAGCACTTTCAGCCTGCTTCTCCTTAGAGTCCCAGGAGGAAGAAAGATATTTTAGCCAAGTCTGCTGTTGCTATTTTTTATCCTGAATGTTGGCTTTCATCATTACAGAATGGGATTTCTGCCACTGATTTCAAAGACTCAAAGATCTTAATTGAAACTTTATATTAATGTACATATGTTTAATTTAATTGCTTTGTTTAAAGATAAAAGGAAAAACTGATTTCAAATCTCAACTGATTTCACTGCACATGTTCATAGTTTTGTAGTTAAAAAAAAAAAAGTGTGCAGCTTTTTCCTCCCCCCATGGGGAAACAGCACTATAAGAACCACACCTATCTGTGTAATGAAAATACCTATTAAATATTTACATTTTCTCCATTGTAGTGGAAATTTCACACTGTTCTAGCGTAAAATTGATTTCTCAAGTTCTTACAATCTAATGTTTTAAGGGTAACTTTATGTAAATTTGTCTGAAGTGTAGGCTAGAGGCTTAACCACCGAAAAAAAAAAGGGTGTTAAGGCCACAGCACTGCAGGTATAAATCAGTGCAGTTCCATTACTGCATTAATTTACACTTGCATAATTTGTTTCAAAAGCCTAGTTATTCTGAGGCAAAGTGTGACAATCTGTAACCATTTTTATAGAAGAAAGAACTATGTTCATCTACACATTTACGTAGATTGGAAGTAGATGATCGGGTCATGTGCAAAGGAGCATTCACCTTTGAACTTGGGTCATGCAGGGAGGACTTGTCTCAACAGCAGTCATCTTCAGACTGGGAGAGAAGGAGTTTCACAGAAGCATTTACCGTAACTTCTTAATGCAGCTGTAAGCTCGGGGTGCTGTGCAGCAGCAATCGTGCTCCCCACCTCCCCACCCTGGCTGCTAGCCAGGAGAGCAGGCATAGATCTGGAAAAACCCGTACTCAGCTTCTCCTACAAGAAAAAAGGCTGGTTTTATTTCCTCTAGTTAGTAGATATTCGCAGTGGAGCAGAGGAAAAGAAAGTTTTTATGGTTTCTTATTTTTTCCTAATCCTAATTCAGTGTTAAATGTTTGAGAACTTTGTCTAAAAAAAACTATGGCAGTCTCAGTGAGCTTCACAGTCTAATGCCCTGTTTCTATTTCCCCAGACTAAGACCTAAAGGATATTTAAGAAATCTTCTTTTAATCACAGGAACACTTTTTTTTTTTTTTTTTTAAATGTGAATAGCTAGCTCTTGGTTTACTTTGTTTTTAAACCTGGCCTTCATTTATTTCTCTATTCAACTAAAGTCAAAGATAAATTAATGATGGTTCCATTACTCTTATCTTGAAGTATTCTCTTTAACTCATATTTAATGGCTTGATCTACTGGAAAGATACATACATGAGAAGAACTGCTTTGTACTTTAATGGGAGCAGCCTTGAAAGTTAATCTGAATGAAGGCATCCTTCAGATGAAGGAAGTTTGACAAAGTTCACAACATCCACCTAACTGTAAAACAGCTTCTGCACATGCGCTGCTGCATATAAAAAGCCAGACAGATCTTACGAGTTTCTTATTTCCTTCCACTCAGAGTGGATTATACAGAGAAAGCATATCATTAAATACACTGCTAATAGAACAAATGGGGCTGAAAGATCAGGAGAACCTAATAATGCTAGTCGCATCATTAACTGTGCATTAAAATAATTGTTGGTATTTACTTTATTATGTATTTATTATTTTTAAATGGTTTCTTATTGCCAGAGTGAGTCAGAATACAAATAGGCTGTGAACAGGGTCCAATACAGTTACACCACAAAAAGATGAAGTAGTTGTAAGAAAAAAAACTGCCTGTTTTCTACATACTTGGTTCTCAACATTTCAGGGGTTTTTACAGACTGTGATAATGACCATCAAACCTGCATTTTCACAGTGCTTTAAAGCAAGTACTAAGGTAGAGCAGGCTTAAGCATCTTGCTAACAATTGGAAGTCAAATAGCGTGTTACACACTCGCATCAATACTACCTTAAATCAACACTTCTGCAAATGCATTATGGTTACCCAGATGCTCAAGAATCAAAGGTAGCCTGAGCCGAACCTGGCCACATCATTTCATTTGGTGCCTTTGCCTACTAACATTGCACATCGTATATACCAGTGGGCTGGTTAGAATAACATGTTTACCTGAGTCTTTTCTCAGTCTCTGGTAATCTTCTAAGAAAATTTTGCCATATGCAAGTAATAGGAAAAAGATCCCAAAGTCCGAACCAGCAGTTAATCAAAAATTATTTTAAAAGCTAAAGGTTCCAAACATTTTTTTAAAACAGTCATTCTTGCGTTAGCACAGAGCTTGCCAGCATGTTACTACCTGGTGCAAGACAAGACCTTATATGTATAGATGCCAAGTGTTTCAGTGACAAGAGTGCTCCCATTGGCACTCTCCTGGCTATAATGACCACCAGCTGGCAAGTGAAACTACATTTGAAATGTTATCTTTTGCTACATCTCTGGCCTAAATCACATTTAATTATCTGTTCTTTGACTTAAAAAAGACTTGCAGGAAAAGATTCCTTTTTCCTTTCTTTTTAATTCAGAGGAAGTCTTGGAACAAATCTCCATTCTGTTGGACAGCCACTTACTTTGAAAAAGGGGGGAAATTACCATCTTTTTCTTGGCCATTTACCCCACCCATCTACACCACGCATTTAAAAATCACAAAGAAGTAATGATAGCTGTATTCATGTTTCCACAGCTAACTTTACCTAGACCTGTCCCTTTCTGGATGCAAAACTGAGTCTTAAAGTCCGATGAGGGGAACCTCACACTGAGAGAGGCATGCACAGGACTCCTTCTTGGACCCATGTATCCTATTGAAGGAGAAAAGCACTCAGTGCTATGCTGCTGCCTATGCAGAGGATCCTTCTCCAAGGCTCAGGACTGCAACATCCCTCGTTTGCTGACCTCACGCCAGACACAGCCTAAAGGCAAAGAAAATGCAGGGCGTTGTGCTGTTAATGTATGTTCTGTGGATGCTATGGAGGGGCTTCATGAAGTGGAGACAAACTGGGTGCATGTCATGATTCAAGCTAAGATTTGGCAGGGAAATGATGGAGGAGAGTTATTAATACAATACAGCCTGAAGCCATTATAGCCTTCCTGCAAAAATCCTCTGCACTGCAGAATCCTTTTCCCATAAAGCAGGGAATGATTTGGGGGCTGCTGTAATCAGAAGCAAGAAGAACAGAAACCAATGGGGGGCTATTCTCACTTCACAGCAGATGCACGAGTACTTTTATGTTGTGGTGACTGCTAGTTACACGTACTGCACTGATCACAGGCCCCCACTCATTATAAAGCCACAGTACCCTTCCCTAAACTTGCTTGGACTGAAAGCAAAAAGGGAGTCAACAAAGTGGCTGACAAGGGAAGAAGTCAGAAGACATCTGTCTAAGCGGTTGCCTAATCACCTTCATTTATCCATCCTCTTCCTGGTGCTTCCTCAAGAGCTTTGGTGGGAGAGTTACTTTCTGTATCCAAATTCCTAGTATCTACTTATATATAAAGAGATCTTACTGTACTTACAGAGCCTGAATCTCACATTTCTTAAAAATATGATCCTCATTTTTCTTTATGTTCATTTCTTAAAGGCCATAAACCTCATTGCATGAATAGTCATCATCCTTTAGCTAACAAGATTACTACAAGAATAAAAGTTATCAGTATGAAGAACAGTCTAAAAACGGTGGACCCTGATAGACAGGATTACTCAGTGACCAACCCTGTTATCAGAACTGTATTTAACTGAACAGTGATCCCTTTCAATGCAGTCATACAATGGGTGACACCTCAAGATGCAAGGCCATACACTGCTCACTGTTTGAATTCTTCTTGCTTGTCAGGCCGTGGGTGAGGTTTAAGCTCAGTGATGCAGTTCACTTTTCAGTACTTCTCCTCAGGTAGTTGGGCATGTTAAAAGACACCCCCCTTCCTCCTAAACACTAGCGCATTCTTAGACAAGTCGTCATCCTGAAAAGCAGCTGAAACAAATAAACAGTCTGACTGAGAAGCACAAAATGGTAAACTGACTACGGGTCAAATAACAATAGATGTTTCCGGTTCTCTGCATACCAAAAGTTTTGAGATTTCTGCTTACTTGGTTTTGGCGATTGTTCTAGAGTAGAAACTGAGCTCTGTCCTTCATATGTTTTGTACTCTCATGCTAGCCATTTCCATATTTCCACACCTGTAAGATAGGGTGGAAAAAAACATTACCTTTTTCCTCATTAATCGTTAATTCTTGCAACAATTACCTGTGACCAGTACCTAATCTGTCCCAGGGAAGCTTTAACCAAAACAGGTCTCTCCAAGATAAGCTAGAAAGGGGACCTAAGATTGCCTCAAAGATTTGTCTAAGTCATGTAGCAAGAACCCTTCTTAATACGGAACTGGATCAGGCACTGCTCCGTACCTTCATATCCGCGCAGTTCCTTATGCACTGGGGAAGGCAAAGTCAAAGGCTACCCCGGTCTGTCCATGCCACCCCTTCACATGATGACGGTCCACATGGAGAAGACATCCCACCTTCAGCGGGATCCAGCTCAGGGCACAGGCAATGGAAAAGTATTCCTGCTCTATGAATAATCTTTCCATAGTTGTCTTATGTCAGTAGAATATATAGCTATCGATATGGCTTTTAGGGGAGTACATATACATGGACCTGTTTCATATACATGGATCAAGGCCAAAGTTTCTTATTCAGCCTGAGTATGTTGACATTTTGGTAGCACCTATAAATTACAGGCCAGGTTTTCAACAGGGTATTTTGGAGAGCTGCACCAACTTAGTGCGTTTTTTTCACAGCACCTCATATTAAGTCTTATTTAATTAACTCCTTTAGTTAATGCCCATGTCCTACGTTCTTTGCCTCTACCTTCAGTTTTCCGAAAGATCTCAAAGTCACATCCTGCCTCTTCTGTAAGGACTCATCGCATGGTGGTGCTTCCAGGTTGCAGATCCAGCCTGCTACATTAGGTACATGGTTCCTCACATGGTTTGCCACTCCAGGAAACATTGGGCTTCTTTCCCTCTTCTGCCTGGGCAACTACATGGCACCTGTAAGCCTTGCTGAATCAGCTTGATGTGGGGAGCATCACTTTTGTTACACGCTATATATATTTAGGAGAACAAGAGGATTGACTGCTGAGACTGAAATTACCCACGGCACCTACTATTAGTCTACTTTTTTTCTCTGTGATACCTAGGAGTTGGGAAGAATTTGGTGGTTTCCTTGGTCCGTTGGCAGACAGCTCTGCAAAAACATGTGATGCTGCCTAATGCGCTTCCTCAGTCAGAAGTGTGCAAATTAGTAGTATATAGATGGAAGAAAAGCTGTATAATTTTCAGATGCTATCTTGTATCTGATGGCACAGGATATCAGGGAGCTGCATCTCTTAGCCAGTGGCATTTATTTGTGAAAGAACATAAGAACAAGGCAAACATACAGCAACATATACTGTACCTGCTGTCCTTCTGGTTTTTGAACTCTGCAGCTTAGAGACTCTGGAAACTGAGGGGCTGCATGTAGTCTTTGGGTTAAGTAGTCCCTGACTTCTTCCTCAGGGTTTGAGACACCCCAGTCATTTAAAATTGAAGGACAGAGCTATGTGAGCACTAAAATGCTGCTTAAAAAAAAAAACAAATCACACTTCACAGTAGAGTGGCTTTGGTTAATGTCTGTTTGCTGTGGAAGATTGTGTGAAATCATACCTAACTGCTCTGTGTCTTAAGATGAAAATTCGGCGTGGGGGTGTGCAAAGAAGAGGAAAGGATGAGCGGTGCCTCTGCTTGCAGATGAGTTAATCTAACATAAGCCAAGCATCTTCAGACTTTCATGGAGAAGACATACAAAACAGGTAAACAAAGTAAAGTCTTCCCAAATTACATAGAAGTCTTTAAGTCAAGTTAATGAAACATCAGACAAATAGCAGTTCAGAAAAGTGGTACATGGTACACTGTTTCTGATTTTAGTTTTCCAAGACCAAAACCTGGCTTCTGAGCTCTCACAAAAAGCAAGCCAGTGCCAGCACTGCTCTGTGTTCCCAGTTTAACTTTCCAACACCCTTGTTCCTTTTGTTCAGATCCCCATGCTGAAATTTTAGTGCTTCACAGACTGATCATGGCTATAGCACACCTCATTTTGTTTTGTCTATACCCCTACAGCCTCCCAAGCCAAATCTTCTGGGTTTTTTGGCTATTACTTCACCATTTTTGTGACCTAGTCTACCTTTGCTCCCACCTCAATCTGTGCTCCACGCAGGTCAAAGCAGTTGCCGCGGTGACATCCCCAGCTCTACCCAAGACATCCTTCTGCTCACCTAGCACTCTCCATCCAACACACACAACCTTCTTGCCTTGACTTTTCACTTGAAAAGTCACTGTCAAATTAACTTTCTGCTGTCTGCTTGATGAGAGTCTTTTAGTACATCCCTAATTGGGATTCTTCTCCTGTAACCCCCTAGTCTTTCTTCCAAGTACTGATATGCATGATGGCTCTAGGCAACTCATTCTAGAAAATCCCTAAATCAACTCCTTCCTCTTCCTTTAGATCTTACTTCATGATAAATGGGTATGGTAAACTGGGATCTCAGCTTATAATCTGCTGTCATTTTTATAAGTGTCTGAACTTACAAGATGTTCTCATCACTAGTTTAGAATAGATTCTCATGTCACCATTGATGGATTAATTCCAAACACATCAAAGACCTTCTGTATCAGCACAACAACAACTCAGCTGCTGTGGGACAACCAGGAGCAAAAAGCCAAGCATAAACCATGCAAGAGCTGTATATAAATTACCAAGAGGAACATGAGCTATGGGGACAGTCTTGTAGAGATGATTAGACAGCTCTTGAGCCTGATCGTTCTTAGAGACTCTCATAAAGCCATTGTTCTGAGACCCCTTTTTCATCTGACACAGTTCAAGCATTCCTATTAGCCCTAAAACACTCTAACCAAAAAGGGATCTCTCTCAAATAGAACTCAGTGGAAACTGTTACACTGATATTGGTTTTACACAGGGCATGCTGACATACAGTCTCCACGAACAGCAGAATAAAAACTGAAGAAAACAGTAATAGCTGTCAGTAGCGACCTATTATCTTTTGTACCCCATTTATTCTTTCTTCTTCAAGTCAACCACCTATTACCTCCTGTGACGTGCTAAAGTCAGAACTTTGCAAAGAGAGAGCATGATTTTTATCTTTACAAAGTTTTAGTTTCACTGTCTTCCCTGGAATGGCTCAAAAAGCAGAACTTTCACACACTTCGGTAGGACCAGAGCAGACGACCATATGCAATACAGAAACTGTCTTTGAGTTTTGCTCTGTGGAGTTGTCCTACAACAGGCTAATGTTGCTCAACTGCTATAAACATTCCTATAAGTAAATAAATAGCAAGGACTTTAAAGAAAAATATTGCCTGTAATTTACAGGTTAATCCATGCAAGGTTTTCCTAAGTTCTGTGTAATGAGGAATTCCTAATATGTGTTTTTCAAGAAAGACACAATTTAGAGAATCTCAGGTCTAAACAGCCCCCAGGCTTTGGAGCAAATCCAAATATGCATGATCCAAAAATGAATGAGATCACTGGAAACCATCACTGCATTTCCTTTAAAAGTAGCTTGAACTGAACAGACGTTATGTGATAGATAAATGTGATAATAGGCTAGTATGGGAGAAGAGATGTAAAGCTGCCCTGGAAGAGGGGACACAACGTTGACTTTACCTTCCAGTCATACTTGTTGGTCCGCATATAGTAACGTCGGAGAGGCGGAAGACACACCAGAACTGGAGCTAGGCACAGAGATCTAAGAGCAGCTGAAAGGGAAGCAAGTCTCAGTGTAGACTTTGCAATTTCTAATTTCATCAACAAAAATCCTGCCTCAGGAAGCAGGCAAGTTTGATCTCGCTAGGTACATGGACAATGTCTTTGTGCCCATATAAAGGTCATCCTCACACTGTGGAGATAGACTTGTTAGGCAAACATAAAAGCTGCCCTTGTCCTCACATATTTCACATGACTGACTTTAGCAGCAAAGGAACTGACTACATTCTTCTTTTCCACATACTGCCAATATCTCCTTCCTGCTTTTGGGCAGGATGAAATGTGAAGGTGCTAAAAATAAATAAATAAGTCCGTCCCCATCTCCCACCCACCCCAAGAAGTCATTCCTGAAGCATGACTGGTCCTTTCAGAATCAGGAAATGTGTGAACACAATGTGTGTGTGTGTGTGTGTGTGTGTGTGTGTGTGTACATGTATACATATAAAATGAGATTGCAAGTCTTTTTCCAAAGGATTAAATATACTTCAGATAAGAATCTTCAGAGACAAGACAGCTCCAGACATTTTGAGCTTTACCCTTCACTCATTTCTGACTCAACTGGTTTAGGTGCTCTCTTCAAAAAGAGGAAGAGAATGCACCCGTGTGGACAATTCAATTCATCTTCCATGTTTCAGCTTGAAAACATTTTTTTCATGCTGCAGAACATCTCAGTTGGCATTTCCCTGTTTCACAATGCTAATTAAAACAACCCCATAGCAAACTACAGGTAAGCCAACTCAACTACATGGGTTTAGTTTTTTAGTATTATTATTTTTCCTCTAAACTGACATCTACTTGTTTTGTTATTCCATAGTCACAAAATCCTCTTCAACCTCTTTTTAATGAGTCAGACTCTTTTGCCCTTACTCAGGCAAAAAATTCCTCCATTCCACAGAGCCCTAGTAGAATACTTCTAAAACCTTTTGAGAGACCATTCATTTATATCTCTATTCAGACCGGCTTGAACCACAGTACTTTGCTCACACTCCTGGAGTGCTTGTGTGTCTGAGAGTTATTAGCACAATCCCCACACTGAAGGTAGTAACGTGTGGATGCTCATTTCTCCCATTTGCCTTCCACCTTGTGATCCAAGGAATTCAATAACTAACATTCTGCTTGCAGCATCAGGAGGCAAAACTACTTATGGGCTATAACAGCTAAGCAAAACAGAGCAGATGCAAAGACATATAGAGAGATCTTCCACAAGAGAACTTGCCCAGTAACAAATCAGCTTGAAAGGGAGCAAGCCATTTGGAGGCCACGTGAGATGCATTATCCACCCTTTCTGCCTCACATTTCATGCTTGCAATGCCTGAGTAAGATGCTCATTAATCCTAGGATCCTAAGTTTGGCAGTCTTAGCTGATGGGTGAATTGTCATAAAGTCTCTTGTCAGTTGCTATTTGTAGTGATCATGCTATAAGCTTGACATGCGTTGTATTGTTCAGGCTGGTTTTGTTCTTTTATTTTGCTTGGGCTGGCTGCCTCTTGGAACCTCTACTCTGCCTGCTTCCTGAGGATTAAAGCGTGTCTTCTGGGCAAGGAGACGCAGGGACCACCTGCAGATTCTGTTTATACATCCAGCCTTGCAGCCTGATTGATCTCACAATAGGACTGCATAAAGTAAACACTTCATTATTCCACTAAAGGATATGTGCTGTACCACCTAAGGTCCCCCCAGCCAAGAGTCAGTTTTAGATGGTTAAAATCTGCTAAGCCACACCAAAAGAAGCTAAACAAAGGAAAATCCATTCTAGAGCCATTTAAAAGTCTCTAAGTTAAACTAATTAAATGCTATTAAGTTGGAAACTTTACCCTACACCTTTATTGCAGAATTTTGCTACCAAGTCTCAACAATGCTCAGGCACATTGCTTCTGATGCATCGTTCCAGTGTGCCTTGTAACCACCAAAACCCAGATTATCAACTGCTCGGGGACTAAGGCACCACATATTCAGCCTTGGGAATGTCTTTCTTGACATGGGGGTCTGGCCCATGCAGGACTGGTGGGAGATGAGGGACCAGTTTTGGCTCTGCCCAGAGTTCACCTGGAGAGAAATGGGAGCTGAAGGAGATGCCTTTCCTCAGCTGTTTTCAACACAGCACCTCTTAACTATGCCACCTCCCAGCCTGGCGCAGCAGAAGGTAGGGGGAACCTTTCTGTTCCTCTCAAATGAGGGAAATAAAGAGCACCAATACTTCTAATTATTTCCTATGGGAATTTATATTGGTGCTTCCATTCGCCATACGAGAAACCAAGGAAAAGAGGCCAATGCCCACTCCAGATTCTGGGAGGGCAGTCACAGTCTGCACCCGGACTAGCACTGAGCAAGCTCACACTGCTTCCCACACTGAGCCTGATATCACCTTTCCCCCTCTGCTCAGGAACAAATGCCTCCTCTTGGAGCAAAAGGACACGTCAAGGGCAGAGTCGTGGCCATAACATTGCATATCCTGAGACTCAGATTTAGCTCTTATGAGTATTTCAACATCATTCTTGTGGTTTATTTCTCTTTGGGATTTGTTTGTTACTTGTTTTGTTTATTTAACAGCGTTAATTAAAAACTAAAGGCACACCCAGCTAAACCGAGGAGCGGTAATCTGAGGAACTGCCCAAGTTCCTCAAGAGGGAGGAGAAGTTTACCCTGAATTTATCTAGGTAGCTATAAATATTAAAAGAAAAAAAAAATGGAGTACATCAATGTCTGTAGTGCAGTCTGCACACATCTCAGACTGCTTCTGAAAATGTAAACCAAAATGACTGAATTTAATTCAGGTTTAAACAAAGCAGCCCATTTTGATTAGTAAACAAGGCATGAGCATGCACAGATTACCATTGTATCTGTTCAACTGGGCATTCGCAGTTTCAGTACAAAAAGCAACCATAAGGTCTTGATTCAGTAAAAGACATAAGCAAGGCATGTAAGCACTTACTAAGGTCAATGAAACTTAAAAAGCATACCTCCTTACATGCTTCACAGAATCAGAACTTAATTGTTCGGCAAATTGCAATAGTTTGGTGTTTACACCAAGCAAATTATCAACTGAAATATCTTTGAAAAAAAAAAATTACTTTTCTGCTTTGCATCACATTGTAGTCCTTCAACAGGATGGTCTGTGAATTTTTACAGTGGTGGAGCCTGTCTGAAAAACAGATGTCATCACCCTGCTGACTGGTATCAACCCTCATTTTTGATGATGGATACCTACATTTAAGTCCCTAAATTCACATGTAAATTCATAGATTAGTAAATAAGAATAGTTTGAAATCTGAGAATTCTTGGAATCTCTGAAGTCACACTAAGTTCATTTCAGTCCTAAAAGTAGGTTCTGGTGCTTCCAATCTACACTGCCAAGAATAAAAAGACACTGCAGATCTGAAAAAAATAAATTAGGACACAATCAGAACCCATATAGAAACACATATAACAGAAGAAAAAAATCTGTTTACTTTGAGAGGACATCTTCATCCATGTTTTTAAACATAGCACCAGCACTGGTTCAGGAAAGAATTCTGCCTGAATAGGCTTTGATAGACAGAAAATATTTAAAAATGCTCTGGGCTAGAATTTTCTCTGTATTTCTCTTAGTAAACCTCATCCTTGGAGGCCTCTTTTTATATATGAAACTACAGCATATACGGTTTATCCTATCTCTACCAGCAACTTATTAGGGGAACAGTTCCTTACTGTGTGAATTCTTCCACTGTTTTATTCAGAGGAAAGTCCTTATTACGAGAAAGGAAATTAAACTTGAATCAAGATTCCTGTATGCATGATGCTACTTCTTCTTTAAATCAATGGGAGCTAAAGAGAGTTAAAAACAATCTAAACCAAGAGCAGGATTGATCTACTGTGGGTTTTTTGTTTGTTTGTTTGTTTTTTTGCTGTTGTCATCATCTGTTTGTGGTTTTTCTTTTTGCTTACAAAACCCACCAAAATATGAAATCCTGACTTTTTCATGGCAGATTTCCTCAGTAGGTCACTTACCTCTGTTGCTGCAGGAGCAATGCATTTTCTCCAGAACCCTGTTGGTGCTATTCAAACACAGAGCCAAGACAGTAACTCTCCTTGAAAACTTTGCTAGCACCATCCGTTCACAAGAAAATCCACTTTACATTTAAAAAGGCATGTTTGTTACCTACAGAAAAGATCACTGCTGTGCAGAAGACATAAGAGCCGTTTTCAGGAGAACAAGGCTCTGCCTCCTGCAGCTGCCCCCAGCATGGCTCAGCAGGTGTACCTTGTCAAGTCCTTCAGCCTCTCTGGGCTTTGACTTCTTCACCTGTGAGCTGATGGATAAATACCTCAGCAGCATAGAGGAGTCTGACAGGATTGTGCTTTATGGTATTCCTAAACACAACCCTGAAGTCTTCTGCACAATAGAAATCCCTCTTAGGGGGTAGGTCTGTAGAGCTTAATAGAGATTTATTTATTTTTAAGAGTTGCATAGCTATAATTCAATTCATTCTGGCTAATGTGTTCAGACTTGTTCTTCATGATCTCTTCTTATGCCCAATAGCTTGTCTTTTAAACAGCTTTCCCTTTAAAAGCTTACCCACCATTTTTGAGCCTGTCTTGCAATCCTAAATTCTGATTTATGTGCTCTCCTAAGTTTGCAGCACCAGAGAGGAAAAAAGACATTTTATCTATCAGACAAAAAATCCTTGCTTATCACTTTTGTCTTTCTCCCCAGCGCGCGGTGCTGGCAGATCTGGTCAGCAGAGCTGTTTCTCTTAGTCCCCTGTGTCACACATGGCAGAAGGAGCTGAGATGCCAGGTTGGCAGCCTCTGCTGGAACAGCATCCCTCTTACAACACACATCTGCAGGAACAACTGGAAATCAAGCTCTGTAGAACATCAGCATTATTAGAGACGAAGCTAAGCTACAGGTTTGGAGTCCAAATCTGAGTTTATTTCCAAATTGAAGAACCAGGGACTCATTTCAATTTTTTATAGAAACAAAGAGCCATGAGGTTTTGATCTGACTCAGAAAACTCAGGCATGTTCAGAACCTGGCTTTTGGTTTGGGCCCTATGCCTAATCACAGCTGGTTATAAAGTGATTACTCAGCATTGCTTGTCCAGTTCATTCATTTTGCAGCCTCTGTACTACTTCTGTGCTGTTATGTATACTTGGCATCCTTTACCTGTTTTTGTCCAAGATCAGGTAAATTGAAACACTTTTTTGCTTTCAAACAAAGGAGCTAAAATGCTGGATGGCAGGAGCATGGAGAGGGATCACCTCAAACAATTCAGTTTCTCATTTCTGGAATCCAGAGAGCCACAAAATGTAGGGAGTTTGTGCTCCAAAGTTACTTGAAGTGAGCTGCTACTGGTATGTATCATGCAGAGTTTTTCTTTGTTGGTGCTACCACTTTATAGTGTTCAAAAATAACCCAAACAGGTTAGGTAGTAACCAAGATATTATCTGAGTAAATTTTACCTCAGGGGATTCCTTCAGAGTCAAAAATGTTTCAGTCTGTCTGCACGAATGTGGCCCCAAGGAAGATTTTACAAGCAAACAAGTTGAACAGCAGAAAAAAGCAGGCAAATTCAGAAAGGGGGGAAAATTAATAGAAAAAAATTTTGACACATTTTAGTAGTTACGGTTTTTAATACCTTGGTACTGATATTTGTCTGTCCTTGCAAAAAATAAAAATACATCTGGGCTTTTGTAAAAATGACAGCTTGCTTGTTTTGGTTTTGTAAGAGGCACAGGCAGGTCCAAACAAAAATCCCAGATCCAAACACCATTTGTGGTGGGAAGAATCAAACTCCCAGAATACAAGCACTCCTTTAATTCGAGTACTTTACAATACAAATCCTCCTGTGTCTCTGGATTACACTGCTGGGCATTGTCTGACCATAAAGCCAATTTAATTTTCCAGGGCACAGATGATCTTTCAGTGCTTTTGAGTTGATGTAGAGAATTTTACACTGCTTACCTCTTCCATTGCCAGTTTAATAAGGAAAATAACTTAAGCCAGAGGTGTCTATGTCCCTTGGTAACCCTGATCTGCATATGCAGCCTCTTGTGTTCACAGCAGCCTAGTTTAAGGTAGAAGAGAGACAGCTAGCTCGCTTTCTTCTCTTCTTCTGACCCATCTACTTTTCATATCTGTAGATCCCTGCTTATTCCCCTATAATAAGCAAGACCAAAGCTTTAGGACACTCGTATAAATGCACAAACCGTATGAGCACTCTTACTTCAATATTTGAAATCCAGATTAGAATAATACTGAATCAACCAACTATGTCTCTTTATAAAAGTAGAATCAAGCAAAGAACCTACCTATGAACCCAGATGCAATATTACACCAACACGTTTGGATTATGTTATATACAGCCTACACAATATGAGAATTAACACAGTGCATTGTAGCTGTTATTTTCCCAATGGCACAAAACAAAAATGAACAACTAAGGAACACATTTTGGCCTGACGCCCTTCATATCTTCTCTTCACATACATGCTGATATTAATAAGCGTTTTTTCCTTACCTGTATATATGCACAGATGCTCACAGGCAGCTAGACAAGTAAATTTGTGTCTGTCTCCTTACGTGCAATTTATTCTATATTATATTGCACATATATTTAAATACCTTTAATATATATTACATATATGTAACACATCTATATACATTTGTCCACAAAATAATGTATGTTGTGCTATGTTTAAACGTGTAAATGTGTCACACTAAAAATATTTTGCCAACTGTCCTACTGTCTCTCATAGGTTTCAGAATACAACTCAAAGGGTGGAAATGAAAGAAAAACAGTGTTTCAGCATAAATCTTCCCACCCCTTACTAGGCAACGAGGGCAGATGAACAAAGCTACGGGATTTGGATGACCAGCTACACAGCTCCACTGCCCTAATTTCACTGAAAGCTGATGTTAGGCACAATTTTGTAGCCATCTCATGTCCACTCTACCCATTTAGGTTAGCATTGTGCATAGGGTACACCATCTTTTCAAGGAACATCTGAATTAAATAAGCCAATGACACTAGATAGACACAAAGAGAAATTCAGCACATAATATTTCAGAATTAGTTATGGCAAGCCATTTAAAGACGAAAAATACTGAAAAATATTTGTCTCTAATAAACATTGAGCAAACTGAAAGGCAAATCAATTAGAAGTCTTGTTCTTTACGCATTTGTCCAAATCACTGACTTCAGCAAGGCTGCACCAAAGCTGAACTGTATTAACATGCTTGTGAATCAAGTCCAAGGTGAGTTCATAGAGAGAGAGAGAAGCAGAGGCAGGGAACTTAGGACCCTAGTCAGGGACTTGTGCCAGAGAGTCCTAGCCAGGTGGTGTGAGCCCAAACGAAGCCCAGGAGGATGCAGAGAAGGGAGCAGTGTAGGTGATCAGCATCCCAGGGCTTCCTCCCGGACCCTGTTTTGGTCAGCCACAGTCACAATCCATAAGCAGGACTCTACTACCCATGCAATCAGGATATTAGCACAATTTGGAACATCAGTACAAGCTGTTTGGGGAAGCGCTTTAAATATCCCCATTGTATAGATGAGGAAATAAAGTATTCAAGGACAAAATGCTTTACCATGAGGCCAGGAGATGTAAAGATAAAAAGAAAAAAGGTCAGGTCACTACCTTAAGTTAAGATTTTCTGATGCTAAAAAGATCAGTGGACTACTCTGCTATCAGTTAGAGAAGAATAGGCCTTCAGGGGACCCCCAAAAGTCATGTGGGCCATTCCAGTACCCCAAAGTGGGGTCACTTCCTGGATTTATTTGTGCAAGTCTATTCCTAAAGGCCTCCAGATATCCTCCATAACTAAGCCTGTTCCAATGCATCAGTACAGTTTGTTCTTTATGGCAGGTACATCTGCAAACTTTGCATTCACTTCAGTTTCTAGCTTTCATCCTAAAGACAGCTCTCCTCACAGGGGTGGGTTTTGTATCCCATCCAAACATGACAAATAATAAATTGACGAGAAGTGAGCAAGACCAAAAGGAGAAAAACAGCCCAGCTCTCTATGAACTACATGAATGAATTTCTTCATTGTCTAAAAATGTTCTTGCCCTTTTACTCTTAAACTTCACCCATCAGTCATTCTTGTCTCTGAGGAATAATTAGTCTGAGAATTTCTATGTATCAAGGAGAGCATGCTCTTGCTATTTTTAACTTTTCATGGTACCTACAGGGATGATGAATTCTTGGTTGTTTACCTGGGTTTCATAGTAGTAAGATCAGAATCATGGGTGCAGAGAGCAATGAATATGAGCTACTGTCTATGAACATGTTCATTACCTTGTCCTTTTACTACAGGCCTGTTTTTCAGAGGAAAGTATCCTGAGACAAACCCTCTGATATCCAGATATGAGATGTAGACTGATTCCCCAACAGCTCTGAAGCTACTTTAGATTTTCACCCGGGGAAATAATAGCATCTGGGCTCTAATTTCAAGCTGGCATCTACTCCCTTTCTTCTGTGGTCCTAACTGCAAGAGAAAGAGTGCTAAAATACAGCAATACTTCCCCATATGTAGGGAGTTCCTTGGTGTGAATTAGAGACACACTCAATGGAGACAGAGGCTAGCCTGAGGATTACAGCACCTTGTTGAAAGCTGCTGCAAAGCAAAATACTATTGCTCCTTCAGAATGGGAAACTGCAATGGTCTTTCCACCCTACTAAGAGAAAACTTATAGACATGGGTCCCATGATGGGACTGCTCCTTAGAGCTGAATGGCCCAGAAAGAACATCTTCCTCCCCACTTTTTTTCTCTATACTTCACCTGTAACAAAGCAGTAATACTTAAAAGCGATACTAAACCTGGAAAGGTTTTGGATCCCCCAAGCAGCCCTTGGGACACCCTCAGAATTACAATGGGGTCAGCTCCTTTCCTCTCACATAAACTATCTGCCTGTCAAAAACTCTCACTTCTGCCTCCAGATCCAATGAGAGCAGGTCTGGTGGTACGGGTCCCTCTGGCACATAACCTGTGCTGGCTCCAGACAGCAGGGGGGTGGAGGCAGCAATGCTCAGGCCCCACAGCCGAGGCTCCATGACCGCCTCCACGGAGGCAAATCTTTCTGAACTGATTCAAAATAGCATACTGTTGTTGTCACAGAGAGCTGTCAGGCAGCAGAGTCTGCAGGCAAACAAGATCTTTTGTATTTGCAAAGTCTCATGTGTGAACTGTTTCATTCATCTAGGAAGAAGTTAAATAGGTGCTGGCTTATGTTTGAAATATGTCCAAGGTGGTTTACCTGAATGGTATTCATGTCAACAGAGTTTTATCACCTTTAAATTGTTTTTATTTGCCTACTCATTAACCATTCTAGGAAATGTTTATGGTTTATTTAAAGCCTGGTGGTACTGGGACAAGTTGTATAGCATTGCTGTTTTTTGCATTCCCTTGATCAGCTTAACCTACCACACAGAACCAAGGTCTACCTAGGTTTGACTGATGGCAACAGAAAAGCCTTTTCTCCAGTGTCTGACTTGGACAGCTACAAGGCCTGTAAAAGCCTTATCATGCACTTATTTGTAAGCACTTCTGGGCTGCTTTTGCACCAGACACAGCCTGACTCAGCTAGCATAAATAATTTTACTAGCTCCCCCTACAGATCTGATGTATTGTTGAGCCAAAGCGTTTACTGCAAATGACATTATTCAGAAAAGACTGAGGAAATTTTCTCTGTTGCCACTGAACCTAGCTCAAGCGTGTTCAACTGCAACAAATCTCTGGGAAGACAGCTGGTCTCATGGTTTTTATTTGTCCGTTTGTAGAGACGGAGAGTTCAGCTCCATCCTGAAAGCTTTTGTTCATCAGGTGACCTCAGCCTCACAGGAACATAAATAACTCACACGTATTTCCCACTTCCCCCTTCCAACAGGTCTTTTCTCAACCTTTTCTGCCTCCTTCCTGTTTTTCAACTTCCTTTTGGATTGCGAGTTTCAGGAGAAGACATCACATTACATACGGTCTTCACCAACAAAGAGCTCTTCACCCAGCTAAAAATAAGCCGTAGGCTCCCATTTACTGCTCCTGCCTGTTCGTTACATTCAAAGGTTGCCTTAATCCTTTTGGCCATGATACCAGCCTGGGAAGGCCTCTGAAGCTACTTGCGTGCTGATCAGAAATCCTCTGCTAAATCATATCCACCAGGATATATCTCATCCCTTCTTACACCAGCTGACCCTTTTCGTAGGCATGGCTGAGGACTTCTTGTTCCTAGATGCATCCATTTGCATTTGCTTGCATTGGAGTGCATGCTATTAGAAAGGATGTTTCCTGAGAGATCTTGCATACCTTGTCCTCCATGAAATGAAGCCACAGCTTCCTATGCTACCCTACACACTCACAGATTGCATGATGGCTGCGTCGTCATTTTGGAAATGGTGGGTTTGTTTCTCATTTAGACTAAATTCCTAGGCCACTGTATGCTTCCGTTACACTGGAGCTCCAGCTCCAACGTCTCTACAAAATCAAGCTACACCCCACTGTCGTTCTCACTCAGGGAGCAATGAAGACTGGGAATAATGCCTGTGCGCAGGGGAATGTGTTTGCTAGGAACAGAGCCTCTTGCACATGTCACGCATATTTTACTAACACATCACCATGGATCATAATAGTCTCACTCAATCACTCCCAACAAGCATTGCTCTTCTTTCACTGGCATGTTTGCGTGAGCATCTTTTTGGTTTCAAAGCGTCATTGCAAACACAGAAGGAAGTTTTGAAACACTTCTCATCACCAGACTTCTGTGCCAAGAAGCATCTACTCTTAATGGTTTCAAAACAGAAAAGCTGCCAGCTCCAGAAGGGTGGACCATGCCTGTCCACAGCCGCACAGCCACCATGGCGAGGCTGCAGCTGCCACCTCACTGTTGGTTCCTGGGTTCTACTGCTGTGTCCTGGTACATCACAGAGGGAAACACTAACGGAAACATGATGGCAAAGAATTTGAAATGAAATTACCCAATCCTGAACCAAAATTCTGAAATTTTCCAGAATAGCTAAAATAAAGCACCATTTCATTTTGATTAATTATTTTCCCCTCTTGGAAAATTCCTTGAGAATTATCCCATTTTGCAGGGTACCAGAAGGAATTAATATCCTCTCATTGAAGTAGAGGCCAGGCACTCTAGTTATAGTTATCGCTTCTCTGTGTCAGTTGCTCTACACAACAGATCAGACAATCACCTCTTCTGTCCTTAGGGAGCACCTATTCATATCATCCTTGGACACAAAAGCAAGTTAAAAGGTATTAGAAAAAGACTACATGGAGAGTTTTCAGGGCTTCAAGAGGTTTGTTTTTTGTTGTTGTTTTTGTTTTGTTGTTGTTTGTTTGTTTCTAATAAAAGGTCAACTCCATTAAGAAAAAAAAATCCAATTGTAAGTGGTTTTATCAATGGTGGAAGCTAGCAGGGAGGACAAGGAGCTCAGTTTTAGCCAGGTTAAACAATAACTTGCTACTATTTGTGGCTGGCTCCCAGAGGACCAAAGAAATTAACTCGTGGTTAGTTAAATAATAGTTTTATTAAAACAATGATCAGATCAAATAACTGGCATGTATGTGCAGGAAGTCTTTCAAAATACTCAGGTCCTGCAAAAAAAATTAGATCAAGAAAATGTCTTTTAAATGCCTGATCCCTGAAGTAACTGAAACCCATAGAAATTGGATGCCTTAAAGAAAAAAAAAATTTTTTTAAACCTTAATCCCAACATTCTATCCTAAGAATAACACAGTTCTCTACTTTCAGTGTTTTCTCTTCATGCAGATGTTTTTGTTCCCTTGTTACAGTAACGAAATTATTTTTTTCTGCAACCACAGCTCTCTTTTAACCTTTTGTTTTATTTTTAAAAAGAGAAATAAATGAAAGATCTAAGCTATGTGGTTTCACATCCCCCAGTTCAGTTGCCGAGTGAAAGGAGCAAGTAACTAAAGAGGAGGAACACTGGCTGAAGGACAACTCTCCAGATACCCCACAAGGTGCGGACAACCACAGAAGTACAACTCTGAGACCCACCACAGGTACAGCTCAGCACCTGCTCCTGAAGGTACATCCCCATGGTGGAACTTTTTTTGTCCCACCATGAATTCACTAACCACTGTTGCACATTCACATATTTGCAGGCCTTGAGAAAAGCAAGTTCAGTCCCAAGTGATTTTAATGCCTCTGGACTATGAAACTGGTTGGAGAGAGCCACAGCTCCTTCAGTCTCCTGTGTTTCACGAGGAGCACTGCCGCTGGCTTGGTGTCTGCAGAGTCAGGTCTATGGTGAAATTGCTCTCAGCAAAATTACCAGCGTCGCTATGAGAGGATTGCAGCGTATGGAGCAGACTGTGCCTAAAAAGGGCCAAATTGCCTCACAGAGTTCATCAAGAGTGCACAAAGGCAGGGCACCCACAGGCAATATTTGGCCCCTAATCTCTGCGCTTCTGATCCATGGAAGTAATTGCCTGGTGGATGTTTTGTGAGTATCGGAGTTTGAGAAGGTAGCTCCAGGTACTGAGAGTTGTTTATATAATCCACTGTGCAAATGGATGCTGTCAGCAAAGCAACTTGTGTTCAAAGAGAACAGTGACAAAGAAAGCCTGTTTTCCTCAAAACTGAGAGTGAGTTTTCTTAAGTGTAAATACATGCACGCACTTGTGGCAGATATCCATCTAAAGGTGAATTGCTGCCCCTAACCTGTGCTTGCATCTATCAGTTTACATTATATTCAGGTAGTGGTGAACACTGCCTTTTGGGTGGGTGTAGAGTACTTCATGAGATTTTTGGATGAAGGGCAGGTAAAAACTTGCTTCGTCTTGTATCCAAGATTCGAGTATTTACCTGTTGGAGCCCTGCATATTAAGGCCCACGCATTTACCCTGCAATACAACATGGAATTTTAATGAATTCGCAGACTCTGAAGGCCCCCACCCACCTCTTCTCAAACAACTGAAATCCTTTGCATTGCTCTCAACTATGTCTGCTCAGCATGCAATGGCAGCAGATCAGACTGGGAACAAACATACTGAACAGAGAAAGTGGCAGGCTTTTCCAGGTGCCATCTAAGCCAAAGCAGAAAATGTCCTTCCTCTCTCAAAGCACAAGAAGATCAAAAAATAACTCTGAGTTCTCCCCTCCCATGGCACATCTTAATAGCCTACATGGCATTGAGGTATACAGCATCACAAGCCAAGCTTGATCACTTTAATCTTCCTATTCAAGAAACCACTCTTGCTCAAACACAAAATGTTTGTGGTGAACAGAATCAACTGGCTATCTAAAGGAAAAATCAAAACCGGTGGTGAGGTAGAGCTTTGCAGAGCCTTCAACAGATCCACCATGCTACACATCTTCTCCATCCAAGGCAGAGAGGGGTGTGCATGGAGGCTAACTCCCAGCACATAGCAGAATCTGTTTTTCCAACTAATGTTGGAAACCTCCAGGTATAAAGCATCGTCTTATCCTAAAGGGGAGGGACTATACTGCCCAGAGAGAAAGATGGAGGCAGACATTTTCTCTTTCAGTATCTCAAAATGTGATGAAACACCAAAAAGATAAACTCTAGATAGCATCAATCTCAACAATCAATCTTGACAGCTACTCCTGGAAAGGAAAACCAACCATCTATTTTTTTGATGGAAGAAGAGAGAACAGCAGAGAAGAGGAATGGCATGGCAGCTGTGATGGAGACAAGACAGAGGATCCAAACTCACAGCTGTTCAATTCTTATCTAACTCTAGCTGGAGCCCAAGGACTACTCTCCACAGGCAACAGTGGTACATCTTCTCATGTCAAGACCACCCAAGTGAATTGGCTTGACACATCCCATAGCAAATTATATTATTTCATAGAATCATAGACTGGCTTGAGTTGGAAGGGACCTTAAAGATCATCTAGTTCCAACACCCTTGCCTTGGGCAGGGATGCCACCCACCAGATCAGGTTGCTCAGGGCCCCATCCAACCTGACCTTGAATGCTTCCAGGGTTGGGGCATCCACAACTTCCCTGAGCAACCTGTTCCAGTGCCTCATCATCCTCTGAGTAAATAACTTCCTCCTAACACTCAATCTAAATCTCCTCTCCTTTAGTTTAAAACCATTCCCCCTTGTCCTATCACTATCTGCCCATGTAAAGAGTCCCTCTCCATCTTGTTTATAAGCCTCCTTCAAGTACTGAAAGGTTGCAATGAGGTCTCCCCGGAGCCTTCTTTTCTTCAGGCTGAACATTCCCAGCTCTCTCAGTCTTTCTTCATAGAAGAGGAGCTCCAGCCCTCTGATCATCTTTGTAGCCCTCCTCTGCACCTGCAGACCAACAGGTCCATGTCTTTCTTGTGCTGAGAGCCCCAGAGCTGAATGTACTACTCCAAGTGGGGCCTCACGAGGGCAGAGCAGGGGGGGACAATCACCTCCCTCCACCTGCTGGCCATGCCTCTGTTGATGCAGCCCAGGATGCAGTTGGCCTTCTGGGCTGCGAGCGTACACTGCCGGCTCATGTTGAGCTTCTCGTCCACCAGAACACCGAAGTCCTTCTCCACAGGGCTGCTCTCAATGAGTTCCTCCGTACTCATGTTTGAGATTGCCCCAACCCAGGTGCAGCACCTTGCACTTGGACTTGTTGAACCTTGTTAGGTTCACGTAGGCCCACCTCTCAAGCCTGTCCAGGTCCCTTTGGATGGCATCCCTCCCTTCTCTTGTATCAACTGCTCCACTCAGCTTGGTGTCATCTGCAAACTTACTGAGGGTGCACTCGATCCCAGTTAGGATGAGATTAGGATGGGATTCAATTAGAATTTCAATTAGGATGAGATTCAACATTTCAAAGCAGATTTCTTAAAGATACAACCTGCCAATGACAGTCAAAATGAAATTCTAGATTAAGAAACATTGAGTAGCTCTCTAAATCTTCTTCTAAATCCCACGCTCAGTATCGAAGGAGAAGGAGCAGGATGAGTAATGCATGCAAATAATTGTATTCATATTTGAACACAAATCAGAAATGCCTGTCACTGAAGAAATCCCTCAGTTGGTATCCCATCCTAGGAATCAGACTGTATAACTGAGTACAATAGCATTTGTACATGTGCATACTAAAAATAGCCTGCTTGCTACACAGAGCTGAAAGTCTGTTTCACAGACATACATACCATGCTGGTGATAATTGTTCATATATATCTATCACATCAGTGTTTCCCTCCTCTTCAGTTACTTCTGACTGGTAAGCCCCCCATTTACAGCAGAAATTCTTTTAGTAAGAGCTTTGCATTTACTTCTATTGTCACTGACCTCACATCTTTTTCTCCCAGTGCCTTTTATTTTATGACTCGATCAGCTTTCCAGGTACTCAGTCCTTCTGACATTACCACCCAACTCTGTTGCAACCAGTTTCGTTGGCACACTTCCACTTTCTGTGCAATAGTAATCAGTAAATTAGCACAGAAGAGTGGTCCCCAGACTAATCCTTGAGAGCTTTCAATAATAACTTCCCTCCAGTCGGAAAGGTCTCTTTTCACTTAAATCTGTCCTTTAGCTTGCACATCACCCACCATTTTTCTGACATTTCCCAGCTTCTCTCACACTTCCACATGCTACAACCTAGTAGGAGCTAAGTGAGAGGGACTGCATTTCCATAGCTAGAAATACCAGTGCTTTTATCAAAGGTAGTGATTAGGTTTACCTAGATCACGCTAGAGCTACCCTTGTGTTTTATTCCCTTTTTCCATTACCATATGCCCTACTCTTTCTTTTAGAATAGTTGCGACCAATAGCATGTACTCTACTGACAGCATGCATGGGGTGTCATTGCCCATTCTTCAAAGATGGACCTGTATTCTCCAGTTGAATAGTGTCTTCGTCATGCATTAAGTCCAACAGAAAACTCTTCTTGAATCTGCAATCACGTGTATCAGTTCTTTCCAAATTCTGTGATGACAAGGATCCAGCCTTCCTCCAACATTGAGCTCCTTGATTTTTTTCTCCCACTTCAGCTGAAGCCATCTTGATTTCCAGGTCTTTGTTACCACTAAAAACCTGCTATGCCCACATATTCACAGTCTGCATCTTAAAAGAAACAGAAGCAAAGTATCTGATAAATTCTGGGGCCTTGACAAACCCTTTTTTTTTT
>VXAL01008987.1:253949-274092 GCA_013399475.1 Chauna torquata
GATGTGACTGACCACCCAGTGGTTTTTTTGTTTGTTTAATTTTTATTTATTTCACATAAAGCAATGTGAAGGAGCTAGTCTAAAGCCCAAACGGTACACAGGGCACAACTGCCAATGACTTGGAATATGACATTTCAAAGATGCAGACAGGNACAAAATAGAAGCCTCTCTTCCAAACAGCCTTTCAAATATAATCCAGTGAAAAAGAACTAAGTCAACGTTTATTCATATACTCTCCCAGAGACAAACATGGAGCATAGAACTTTTTTTTTGCACTTTATTGCATGTAGTGTAATACAACACACATACACACACACTCACTAACTGGAACTGTTTTGCCTGATTTGGCACTTGACTGCATCTTCCTACCCTGTGGCTTTGAAATGGAAATAAAAATGACAAAAGAAGAAAACAAGTAGTCCTTTGACTCCTGTAACTTTTGCTGTAACAAGAAATAAGAATGTTATTCCAGAGAACTGCAGGCTTTATAGCTCTTATGGCTGCCAGGTAAGTCCAAAAGTAAATAAAAGAGTCTCAGCTCACTGGGAGAGCTGTTTAGCAATGCTGCATCACCTGACACAGGATTTTGTCCCAAATACGTCACTGAGAGATGAAGCTTCATTGTACTCAAGAGAACAGCTGAGCCTAAATGGCACCTCAAAGCTCCAAGCCTATAAGTAAACTGAAGCATGAATTGCATTTCTCTGTCTTTGGTATGTTATCCCAACCACATTCAGTAAACAAAGAGCGGTACATCTTGAAATCTCTAACCCTGTGCCAAATGCAGTCCCAAAGGCCTGTTAGACATGGGTTAATAAATTGGTCAAGGTGATGTGTAAGTATAATTTCACATCAAGCTAACATCTGCACATCTACTGGGCATGTTGATGGTAAATACAAACTTCACAGCAGAGATACTAATGATTAATTCTTTATTCCCACTAAATTACAAAGATCCCTGACATGGTTGAATAGTACACGCATCAGACCAGTATAATAGATTCGCTGCGGGTGTAAGATGAAGGACTCTAATTATCCTAATTTGGTCAAGATTGTTTGAATATCTTGGCTTCAGAAAGTAAAGAAGCCTAAGGGAGTTTGGTCCCAAATCTCACATCTGAATTCTTTAGACTTATTTTTAAATATCTAGTTCACGAACCTTGGAATAAATCTCCTAAATGTCTTTTGAGACACCTGTCTGAATGTCTCAGGGCTTAGTACTCTGCCACTTTGTGGATTCTCAGCATACCTAAGCAAAAATGTCTGCCCAAATAAGGAAAATCTGGACAACATAGTCAACAGTGATTCACTAGGTTGACATTCTCCCTTTTGTTCTTGCAGTCCTCACAGAACTGGGTGGAGAGTTAAGGAACTAATAGGCATAAGGTCAATGAGCTGTTTTACAAGCAACACAACTAACATAGCTGAGTTTCCTACAGATATATGCCTTACATCCTCCAATTACAACCACTTTCCTTCATCATCACAGTACCCCTCTGTTCCCTTCCATGTGCCCATTTTATGGCCTGCACAAGCAGTACCGCTTGCTGCAGCTGATATGGAGCTACTTGTGCTGACTGGTTAGCTGGCTGTGGTCTCAGGATAGGTAAGGGACTGGTCATTAATGCTTGTCCCTCATGTCTATAGGAGGGAATAGGGCATTCTAATAGGAATAAGACATTAATAGGTGTCCCTCTTTTCCAACCAGCTGTTAACAGTCGTTAAAACTGTAGGCACCTAATATCTTTTTGTCTTTTACCCCATGATTACAGCCTCTATCTAATTTGACCAAGGAGTTCAAAAGTTATATGGACAGGAATAAAGATATGCCTTTTGCTGTGTAAGTTAAAGAAGAATTATTTTGGAATGGACAGATGGATGTCTTCAAAAAACAAAGTCAAAGGGCCATTCAAAGAAGTCCATTTACCTGTTTTTAAAGCTAATTTGATTAGTTTCCCTAGAGTTAGGGTTAGTTAGCTGCTATCAATGAAAACTGTCATAAATACTTTTCACTTTTAAGTCTTCAGTTAATTCAGTGCCATCTGAACCACTCCCACAGAGAACACGGTTTCTGGAAAAATAAATAAATATATAAGCAAAAAAGGTTTATTGTTGCCAGCTCCCTGCCAAGTGTTATTCCACTTCAGAAAAAAATGTAGTTTTTCTGACTGAGTATTATGCACAGCACATTCCAGATGGCAAAGAAAGAAATAGAGAAGGTTTAGTCAGCAAGGATTTAGCTGGGGTAGGTGTTTTGCCCCCACAAATTTGAAAGGATCCAACAGGAGCTATACCTCCAATCAGGAGCTCCAGAGATCAAGTTTCTTTAAAACAAACCTATAGTATCTTGTTAGAATGTCTCCTATTGAAAGGACCAACACAAAAGATGACAAACCAGAGTTCTAGCAGTCCATCAATCAGCAGCAGAAAGATACTAAAAGTTTTTCAGTTATTACCTTCTGGGTTTTTTTGTTTGTTGTCATTATTTTCTTTTTTGTTTGTTTTGTCCATACAATATCCAGCACAATGCAATCCAGAGTCCTAGTGTTTCTACGTACTCCTGTATTACATATAACATAAGCATCACCAGAGAAGGGCACAGAACGGCTGCATGCTAAGACCAAAGCTACAACCATCTCCATCAGAATAAGATGTTCTTCAGTTTGTCAGATCAAGGACATTCATAAGCATAACATAAATATCTGTGGGAATAAATGTTTCCTGCACCTGGCCCTACCTAGAGCCCATAACTTTAGGTAAAAGCTCATGAGGCTTAGATAAACCTAGCATGTTTTCAAGCATCTAGTTCACTACAGCTTGGATGCTCCATCCACCAGTATTACCTCCTCGTTGTCCTAATAAAAAGTAAAGCATTGTTGGCTAAATGCTCTCCAGAAGTCCAAAAGGATTTAATTAAATGCCAGCAACCAAACACAGAGACCACTTTAAGTAAAAGCAATACAAGGGTAGTTTTCACTCACCACTGCAGAATATGGTTAAGAGGAGGGAAAGGCCTTTATTTTCATTGTGGTTATTAATTTTGTAGCACGCTAAGAACTGGCTTGACTCAACGCAGAGTTAAGTCACTTAAATAGCTGATAAAGTTACTGCTATTCCAACATTTGAGCATGAGTGGAGCATAAATGCTGTGATTCTCTTTCTGTATCTCCTGAGTTGCACCACAAATGGAATATACATCTACACCCATCTACGCAGAAATAATTTTTCAACACCCAACTTTCCCTTCTTTTTCACAATGACACAAGGTGACAAAGCTGGAACAGAGAACAGTGCCTAATGCTTTTAATCCCCAGTAAAGACACCAAGCAGCAAAATCTGATCAACTCCTTGTATTAAACAATTCAAGGTTAAGATTCATTCAGACATGGATAGGAAACAAAATATTGCCTTTTACCGTCTTATTTAAACCAGAGTCTGGCAGAGTGCTCATTACAGCCACGAATGTGAAGATATATGCTATTGATGCATTTAAGAAAGGGAAGAATCATTCTATGGATGGGACTTGCAAGGAGAACTTAAGCTGCTTGTTTAAGGGTGAAAAGCATTCCCCCCAAAAAAGCTTGGGAATGGCTGCTCTTCGTGCCCACAGCCGTAAGGCACTTATGATGTGTTTTCTCCCCTTATATATTGCAGTGTTTGAAGCAGTATTCTCTGCTCATTCAGTGACCAGTGAGGAGAGGAGGGCACAGGACAGAGCACTGGCAAAGTTAACCACAGCAGAAGTAGAAGTGTGGAGGATGAGGGTTGAACCAGTAGGACTTCATCTGTCTATGAACTATAGTGCCTTAAGTTTAGCTAGAGGAAGAATACCAGGCTTGAAATATTAATGATCTACCTTGGCGTGGCAGATCTCACATTGCTAGAGAAAACAAAAAGCAGGGCAGAGCCCCTTGAGGCATAATGGGGACTCTCAGTAACAGCAAATCCATTCTCATCCAAAGGAAAGTTTCCATGCTGTATGGAGCTCTCACCTTCCCCAGCAGCAGCTGGCCATTCAGCTGTGGACCTTAGACAAGAACATTGCACATTGTGTAACCGCTGAAATTTCGTTATACCATTAGAGCTGATGACAGAATTCATAGTTTATTATAGGGCTAGGAAACCAATACAAGCTTTCTGTTGTGAGCAAAGCAAAAATCAGACTGGAACTTTTCCCAGAGTATGGGATGAACAAGAGGAGCCTGAAGCTGAGTTGTCACCACCTTCAAATTTAATTAAAATTTAAAAAATAAATATAATAAAAAAAACATATCTGATTTGACTGTTTTTCCCCTCCCTACCCTAAAGTCAGTATATTGGAAAGTGAGCACAATTTATCTTACTGAAGAAGCATGTGTCCTGGTGAATCCAAGGGAGGGGCTGGGGAGGCTAGGTAATGAACCCTTCTTGCACAAGCTGGGAGCCTAGTTCCTCCTTACACTCTGTTTACTCCTGTATTAGGATTGAACAGAAGCCTTCAACTGGGTGTAAATACCATTTATTCCCTCACTGAGGTTCCTCTACACTGCCACAGCAATGTAAAGTGGCTTTACTGTTGGTCCATACCACGAAAACAACAGCAGTAAGACTAGGATCAGTCCTAGCAAGGACACAGTTACACCAGTATCGGGGCATCTCATGCCAGCAGAACTTATTCCACTCTCAAATAGAGTAAGATATCCCAGGAGAAGCACTTTCATCTCCGGACAGATCCGTCCACCCTGTGTATACTATGCACCCCGCAGAGGGCAACCTCAAAGCCATCTTCAAAACCAGCTTCGTGACCGTACAAGCAGCAAACCAGTACTCAGAGGTGCTGACACAGCTGAAACACATAGGTCTGAGCATGCCTGGACACATAAAGGAGGTTAGCGGACTGTTGAACATGTCTGACAGGCTGTCCACAAACCAGTCCTGTGGACATGAGATGAGCTGGAGTAGATACGTGCTGAAACAGTTAAGATGGTGTACCGGCAAACAAAGGCAAAACCGTACAAATCCATTAGGATTAGACAACATATACATAATATAAATTTTATCTGCAATTGCGTTTGCAAATGACCTTGAATCACACCTTCTTCTGGGAAATACAATTATTTCTCTGTGCAGAGATCCTATTTCGTTAGGGTCTCTGAAATCACCAAAATCCCTCTTAGAGCCCTCAGAGTCATGCCTAAGAGAACCACACTGCACAAGGCGACTTGCACTGGCCCTAAGCAGGGCAAAAGAGATGCATGCTGTTATAAAAGATCTTTCGCATTTTCTCCTAAATATATTACTCCTGGATCTGGCATAAACCAGTTTTATAATAGGCAAGTTAATGGGCCTATGTAAAGCGCACTGACTCTTCATGTTAAAAAAATATATATTTATTTACACAGTATCCAGTTGCCATATGAACTGACAGTTAAGACAAAACCACTCAGCAAGTTAATGATTTTTTTCCCTTTTTTTGTGGAATATCTACAAGACAAAATCCCATCTGAATCTCAGTTTCATAGCCTTGCCTTATTTAAACAATTCAGCTCCTTTTGTCTCTCTTTTGTATTGTACTTCGTGCGTCATTCTGTGCTGTTTCACTACCTATTGCACAATTACAAGTGTTCATACATATAGAAGGCAAGAATAGCTTAGCTTTTTTCGGTTGCTTTACGATCAATACCTCTGCCTCCGGCACCAAAGAGCATATGAGAAAATGAGTTTTCTGTTTTTATAAACTTTGTCTATCTTCAAGCTCACTTTGATCCATTCTTCTACACAAATGAATAGGGTGGGGCCATTACAGAACAAGTAGAGGCAACAACTATGTTCTGTTAGACTGAATCTCAGAGGTGACCACACCAAAGGCCACCTTCTTAATGATCGTGCTTTTATTCTCCATTTCATTTGGAATCTTTATTCTCCCTTCCTGCACTGAACAAACGCAAGCTTTGTGATATCTGTTCTTTTTCATTTCATGGCACTGATGTTATTTTGCTTTGATCTTCTCCAGTATGCAATGCTGTGAAGGTACTATCTGCTAAAATAGGAAAAACTATGTAGTTTATGATTGCGGCAAGTGAAAGCTATCTGGGGGGAGGTGGGGTTTGTTTTTAGATAACATGGTAATTCAGACCATATCCTTACCCAAAACAACTAGGAGAGAAGCAGCGTATTACAATGACGAAAAACTGTTAGAGCAGTTTCGCCACAAAAGACTGTGGTTTACATACTTGAGGATTTACAAGCTTAAGGAAGAGCTGCAGACATTTTAAAAGTGGTACAACTTTTTTTGATCAGTTTAGCTCACCTTTAATCCAATAAAAAGTTGTTAACATCTCCAATGTGCCAATCCTTTTGGAAAACCAGCATTTTTATCAGCTCTGGAGATTTGAAAAGTCTCCCCTAAAATCAAAGATATTTTGACCATATTTTGGCTGAGATAACAAAAGTTTACTAGAATATGTACAGAGAGGAAAACATGAAGGAAAACCATAAGGAGGCGATACAGAATTCCTTCACACCACAAGATATTTCAAATACAGATCTCAGCCTTCAGCCTAGGTCTAGATCTCAACACAGAGAACTCCCATCTCATCATCATCCTACAGGAAAAGAATGTTTAAATTCTAAAAGACAGCAGTATCATTAATCCAGTTACAGCTGGCTGAAAGAAATGCATCTTTCAGATCAACCTGTGCAAGTATAGCTGAGCGCACTGCTATCCATATTCTCTCAGAAACCTCTTCTACTGTTCACTTTAGGCTTGATCTTTCTCCCATTGATATCATGAAAAGTCTCCCTCTGATGTCAGTATGGCCAGGAGGGGTTGGCATGTGTAGAAGTCTAATGAATTGTGGGTGGTTGCTCTATCTTTTGTGTTTTGTGAGGTGTTTAGTAGGTATTTTTTGCTCTCTTGCCAGTTTCCAATTTCACTGGGGTATGTTGCACTTTTAATGGGAAAAAAAAAAACCTGTTGCGTTTGGTGGTATTTTGTGAAATGCCCAAAGGCTTTCACATACAAGCATCCTATAAAAACACATTTGTGTTTATTATTAATAATAATAACGGCACTGGATCAAGAGCAGTCTAGACTCTACATATGGCCCCAGCTAACTTGAGCCACCCAGGTCGGACAATTTTTGCCTATTTGTCTACAATGCCAGGAGGTGGTAGTCTCTCCACTGTTAAATTTGAGCTTTGTAGCTGAATATTCCTGGCTATGTATCCTGAGCAAGAAGGATCATTGCAATTGCCTATGTTATCAGTGTGCAGGTCATGTAAAGACTTACTTCTAATCCAGTCTTATTATTGACTCAAGTGAATGGAAACCTACCAGTCCAAGGATGTAAGGCAAATTCATTAGCTTGTTACTGTCCAGCATGCATTCACATCTAACTACTTATACACTTACACACAATATAGTAACGTTAAAGAAGACCCAGCCTTCAAAAGCACCTCTTGGATTAAAAGGAGCTAACAGAACTGGAAGGCTCTTTGTTTATGAAGTTATGTTACCTTTCAAATCCATTTGATGACTACAGTTATCAAAGACTCATGCAAACACGCACACATGCTCCTGGCAGTTGTTCACAAATTTGGAAATGTACGAATCACTAGGAAGAAGGGATCTAGAGTCTTTACCACAGGCTGATGCAAGTTAGTGTGGGTCAAATAGCTTTTAAAAAAAAAAAAAAAATCAGAGTGCTGACTTGAGCTCATTAAAGATTTGTGAGATCACATTACTCTTTTTTCTCTTCCTAAGAGCACTTGGACAACTACCAAATATTTGTAAAAACGTTTCATGAATTTTAGCACGAATGACAGTTTCTGAGAAAACTCCTGCCAGAACTGTCTCATTTGCTATTCATTATTATCCTGGAGGGGGTGGGGTGGGGGAAGATTCAGGCACGAATACTGCAGTTAAAATGGTGTGACTCTACAGGTAATGTAAATATCAATAGTTTGAACAGGACCAGGATCTTCATTAATGGCCTGTAGTCTGACAACTAGTACGGTTAGTTGATAGCTGGAGGCAGGAAACATGGTCATTTTTGGAGTGTTTTGGTAAGAGAAGATGACTGGTCTTTACTATCTCATCTGAAAATGCAGCTGATCTGAAATTTTAGTCAGACAGCACTTCCAGCAGGGAGCCGTAGTCCCTCCCTCTGACTGAGCTATTGGAGTATAGAAGCCACAGCTGCACAGGAGAGGTACTTCTCGCTGGCTACAGGACAAGAGTGAATATGTAAGAAGCAGGATTCATCTCAGATAGTTTCAGACAACTGCACTTCCAGAGTGTGATTCATCTGACCTATTTAAAAGTTTGCTTTAGCATGAAATGAATCTCATTCTAGATATGCTTCTCTCTCTATTGACTGAAAAGGGAACCTAGAGTGACTTATTCAGGGGATGTTTACACGAAGTTCTGACACTGGTCAGTTGGGTCACAGAGTTTCTGAGCTACACTTTCCTTCTGCAACTTCAGAACCTGAGAAATCTGTAGTTGTATGCAACCAATGTAGATTTGTGAACCATCATTCCCCCAAATCTTTCTGTTCCTTGAGAACAGCTTCCTCACCTGGGGGTGCAGCTGATTGATCTCTTCTCTCTGGTGACCAATGATGGGACCCAAGTGAACGGCATGGAGCTGCATCAGGAGAGGTTCAGGCTGGATGTTAGGGAAAGGTCCTTCACTGAGAGGGTGGTCAGGCACTGGAACAGGCTCCCCAGGGCAGTGGTCATGGCACTGAGCCTGCTGGAGTTCAAGAAGCGTTTGGACAACAGACACATGGTTTGATTTTTGGGTGGTCTTACATGGAACCATGAGCTGGACTCGATGATCCCTGCAGGTCCCTTCCAACTCAGGATATTCTAGGACCCTATGAAAATTTGTGAATATTTGTTATTTTGCCGCAGCTCACACTTAATGTAAGTTTTCATAAGGCAAAAACACTTATTTTTGTTCAGCCATCTTGTAATGGATTGTTCAGAGAGCCATGCTTTAAAGGCCCTTAAGAGCTTCACTTTATAAAATCAGTACAAAGTTCTAACTGCTGTAAATAAGGAAATATTTCTCCCAGACAACACTGATATTTGGAATGTGATCTAAATCTCTCTGCTTCCCAGGATCCCACTGTACTGGGAAGCACAATGCCTGATGATGCTTTATCATGTAATGACACACAGTGCCAAAGGTATGGATTCAGACTTCATTGTTTGGTTCTACCTAGAACACTTAAATATTCAACACAGTGGCTAGGCAATTCGCTTTTAAGGTGTCATTGTCTTCACTTCACGTGCTTGATTTCAGATCCTGGTTTGAAAGAAATAGTGATATCTAGTTGGTGACTAGAGCAGCATGCTGAATGCACAGCCCCAGCTCAGTGCAAGTTTAATGGACTCTGAGTTGAAAGATACTAAACCTACTGAATTGGTAACTGTTACAGACAAACATAATCACCTTGCTAAGACTATCCGAAGGCATGTCCATCTAGTAACTCAGCCTGTGTTCACATTTACTTCTGTCAACACTTGCTGCTATGAGGGCTCCAGAGTTTGTGTAGAAACACATCATGAGCAAACGTTATCTTACACTGCTTCATGTGGCCCAAATATTATTGTACAAGTTTGTTTACACAGTGCTAGATATTACTATAATGCTAACGATCAGATACAGGACAAGAATACAGATCCAGGAAGGACCAAAATGTCTAAATTTGACAAACTCAAAGATTGTGGGCCTGTAAGCCCTGCTTCAGCTGCAACTTAGTTCATGTGTTTTATAGGTGCCTCTGTCTGTGAGCTTAAAGATATCAGGATATCTAAAGCTCCACTCTTCCTTGTGCCAGGAAGCATCCCAAGCCTCAACAGGGCTATCTCCTACCTGAACCAAGCAAAATCCACGAGATGGTCATTCTTCTGTTCATCTCTCCCCACAGCCTTGATCCATCAGGAGCTTGCAGAGTACCCAGCACGGCCAGGCACCACATAACATGCAGCAGCAGCTATTGCTTTCTTTCTAGATACAGCAGCCACATCACTCATAGTTCAGTTGTCAGAGCACTCTGCTAGCGTGGAAGAAAGTCAGGATCATACCTTGCCACCTTAAGGCCACATCCAGCCTGAGGGAGTTCAAATGCACATCCTTCATCTGCCATGCAAAACCCCTAGCCTCTGAACTATACACAGTTTTCCTCTTCTCTCCCTTGATTGTTTCCCTTGCCAGAAAGGAATTCAAGCTGATTAGGGCCTGAGGGACAGCAGGAAAGAGCACAGCTCTATAGCCTCATAGGTAAAGCCCTCACTTCTCTCTTACATGGAGAAGGACATCTTGAAAGTTCCTACTTGATTCATTGCAAAGGCATTTTGAACGAAATGGCCCTTGGAGATTGAAGCTGAACACAGGTCCCTGGCCTACTTGGGAGCATTGTCTTGCTCTCAATTTCTAGCCTAGTTCACCTTCAGCTCTCTAATTCCACAGCAGGGTCAGTACCCGAACTGCAGAGAGCAGATAGTTCCCTAAATGTAAGCTTCTCTGGGAGGTGAACTTGAGTTCCCTCAGGTAAAAACAATAACTGAGCTAGATTTCCCACAGCCTGGGGGGATGCTTTAATCACTCCTGTTCAAAAGGCCACCCCCACCTACTCTTCTGCCATGTTTTAGAAGAAGAGAGAGATGAGCTCTACTTTGGAATAAAGGGTGTAACAGGTGGCTACGTGCTGGTAAAGATCCCACAGCATCCTCAGCATTTCCTAATAGAAAGCTGACTACCAGATCCTGATGTACCTAGCTCTTCCCACATACCTGTACGGGGCCAACGCACTTAACAGAGGTGTCTGCTTACCTTGGGCCAGCCACATTAAAGCTCCACAATATAACACTCAGTGTTGCAGCATCAAAGTCCCACTTTGGATCAAGCCTGAGGGCACTACCAGAGGGAATTTACAATGTCAGGACTTAAAACTTTGTGTGATGCTCATTACTGCAACATCTGACTCTAGTCTAACAAAAGCAGTAATGCCACAATAGTTATTGTTAAGCAATTTAATTGATCCAGACATTTATGCAGAGCCATTTACTTGTTGGGGCTCTAGGCAGAGGCTAAGCTACCCTTCTTTTCATTCCCACATTAGATGACTTATAATTTCTTAACTCAGTTTGCTGGAATGTCCCCAGGCTTTGGGGCCTTCAGCAGCTACTCTGGTTGCTCATCTCCAAAAATGACTCTGCATGTATATTGGTATATTGTGCTAGTCACCACAGATGACACCCTTTATTTTTGGATGCAAACACTTTACCTTAATTGTGTATGCAAGTCATTGGTCTCTGAGGTTCACCTTACTTCACCTGGCAAGATTTAGTAAGGTAATAGGGTTTAGTGAACTCCAAAGATTTTGTGAGATACCTTGAAATAGCATGGTCTTTGTCTTGCCACCCCACCCCCACTACAGACCTATAAACAAAGCCAGTGAATTCACAAGTCTGAGAGTGGGGAGGCTGGGGAAAAGAAGTAAATCATTACAACAGTAATCCCAATTAACTTGCATTTTCTTCAGGAAAAAATAGATGTCAAACAGACTGGCCTAGGGCCAGGTAGAAAAACCTTGTTAACTTTCTTGAATAAGACCAAATGAAAATCAGTTTTTACATATCAGTCCAAACTACTAAACTTGGTTCCTAATACTAGTCTCCTGACCAGTTCACCTGTAACCTACGTTACAGTCAATGTGGAGAGTGGGCATGCAGCACTGAGAAGGGCTGACAGAGCCAAAGAGGTTTTATGCTAATTTACACTGATTTTGCAAACAGTTACCACTGCTGTACATAAGAGCAGCCAATCAATGCATTATTTCAGAGAACTAATTAGATCGATGAATGAATTTTCAAGAGTTAGGTGCAAATTAAGAGTCAATGACTTCAGATGATACTCAGTGGGTCAGGCAAAAGTCTTGGTTCTTTGAGCTATACACTGACCAAGCACTGGAAGACCTTACAGCCAAAGGAAGCAACACATCCTGACTATTCATAGAGCTCATGCACTGGTTTGATTCCATTTGTTTTCCCCTTCTGGATAGCATGAGATTCTACATGTGTACTTCATGTGTACATGGAAATAGAGGGAGAATATATATAGTTGTAATAATAATCTAACGATCTTAGACACTAAGTAGCCTGTATGAAATATTCTAAGATAGGTTTAAGTTTCTGTTGGTCAAGTTCTTGTCACCTTAGCTGGTAGAAATGAACATCTTTAGACTCATTCTTTGGTTATAGGATATCAATAAGTCTCATAAAGTCAAACATGAGCACCTTACATGTCTTCATGGTCCACCACCACCACCTTAAAATGAAATAGGTCTTCTAGATAACTTTGAGGTTAAGGGAAAACATCTCTTTTGCTGATCTAGTTAAACTGGATAAGTATCTTTCTACAGTTTTACATTCTTTACTGCTTTTAATAGCTGCTTATACAGATATACTCATAAAAAGATGCATATAGGAGTCATTCCCTCCTCTTGTCTGTTGGTGTAGTGGCAGAAGAACAGATGGTTGAAATTAAAGAACTGCTTGGAGATGTATCAGAGTACATTGCAAATCGAAAACTGACAGCATTTCTTTTTGGAAGGGGAAAAAAAAAAAAACCTTTCATCTGAGCAAACAAATGAACAAACCTAGGTTACAAAGCAATTCTTTCCTCTAAAAATTTAAATCCCAGCTAGTACCCATTAAAACCAAACCAGGCATATTATTTACATGGGTAGAGAATCATGCCTCTTTTAAAAAAAAAAAAAAGAAAAAAAAGATGAGGCAATTGCATTTACGTAGCACTTAAAAAATAACAGTCTAAAATAAACAAATAATTTCCTTCCAGTAGCTATACTGAATCAAGTATACCCATGCTGTAAATCACTTAATGTCAACCAGATTTATAGTTGGGGTGAATTAGATCCAGAATGTTTCATTCCCCACGTTCCTACCAAACAAGCCATATGCAATGATGTATGTTTGCTTTCCTGTAAAGTATGGTGAGTGAAGAAAAAACTCTTCCAACCATGTTGATGGATACCACACTCATCCTGTTATTAGTGATGATGTATCTTAGGAAGAAAACAAAAACACATTACATGTATTATTAGAGAAAGTGTGAGATCATCACTGTGGATGGACAAATTGGTAATTCCTCCACCTCTTCTCTCTTGTAGCTTCATGAAGTGCCTCCTTACACCCTTCTGTTTAGCTGTGCTCCCAGCTCTTGAACTTTCTTCTTACCTATGACTACTCTAGTGAATACTTCTTCAGTATAAACATCCTGTTCATATCTGTCATGACATTGTGATGTATTCATCTGGTTTGATATAATTTAAAAAAAAATAGTAAATATTGTACATCTAGAACTGTCTATACCAATTTAAAAGTATAAGGAGAAGCTAAAGAAAGCTCGCTCTCTAAGTCCCATTCTCGTACATTACGCTTAATTAAATTGTACTTAAATTAAAATTGCCACCCCTCCTTCACTCTATTTTAGCCTCAAACAGGAGCACAAACGTATTTGCTTCAGCTCCCTTCCTACATTTGCTTCAACAGGTAATTTCTGCAATGCTCCAGAAGTCAACAGTCTGTGTGGAGTTGATGAAAGAGTGTCCCAAAGGGACAAATGAATTTTTGCATAAATGGCTACAGGTCAGTGACAGTCAGCATCAAGCAAGAGGGAAAGGAAGTCTGGCTATCTTTTATGAGAAATTTTGGAGACCACTTATGAACAAATCCATTCATGACCTCGGTTTCATCCTTTGAACCCCTAGGCCCATACATTGGATTGAAATTCTAGAGTTTTGGCACCTCCAGTAGTTCTGTAAAGGAATTCCATGAGCAGAAGGGTGGTTCAAGGAATCACTTGAAGCAGCTCTCATGGTTGTTTGTTTGTTTGTTTTTGTTTTGTTTTGGGATTGTGCTTTTGGTATTTTTCTTTGAGTCATGCATAANTTTGTTGTTGTTGTTGTTCTAGCCTGTAGATGGGACACAAAAGTAAATCAAACAAAACTTTTTCATGTGAGCATCTGAGTGCATGAAAGTACAGTGGGGATTGGCCATTGATTTCTGTGGAACAGGAGGAGGGACACCTTGATTTAATATACTTACAAATCACGAGCTGTCAGTCCTCCTTGGTGCAGAAAGAGTCGCTGACCTTAGAACCTCAGAAGTATATTGGAAACCAAATCATCTCAATATTGATGAGTGTTGGGTGCCTGATAAGCAATGACATGGGTCTGATTCACTCAAGCCACGAAAACCACAGGAACACTAAAATAAGAATAGTTGGGGCTGCTGAAGAAGGTCTGTCATACCCAGAAATCCACACAACTCACAGCTGACTACTGAAGCTAATGTTCCTTAAAACTATTTATACTACTTGCAATTATTTCAGAGCAGACAGTGCAGGTGATTGCTCAAAAAATGAGTTTGGCATTACTTGAGACAGTGACCAAAGAGACTTCTCTGTCTCCAGGGTAATCACAGTAAGACTATGCAGAGGATGTGAAGTTATATTCAGAAGACAGAAGAGAGACTGCAAAAGTAGTGATTTGGAACATAATGAATCTTTCACAGTTCCAAGTTTTGCAAGCTTCTGGGTAATATTTGTGACTGCAAAACTTGTTTGACCACAATGGACCTTATTTGTGTAACTTAATTCTGTACTATTTTTCCAGAGGTGGCTCAGTTAAAGGGGGAAGAGAAAAATCAACATTTTTCTACATGAATGGGAAACCTCAAAGTAAATAAAAGTAGATGATCTACTTCTGTCACCTCCAGAAACTAATCTTCCATAATGCATGGTAATCTTTGAAGACTTGGCTGGCATACTCCTTTCTTTTCATTCAGCTTTTCCCCTTACTACCCTTCTATGTTTATTCCTTCCCCTGATTAACATCTGTTCCATTTTTCACACTATTTATGCTTACTCTTTTATTCTGCTTGCCACTTTTTTGTAAGCACGTCCCTGTTTCTCCATGAAAAAACTCAGTGGCAAACAGCCTCAAAAGAAATATTGTTCAGGTTCTGTCATACCATTGCTCCAGAAGAGTAGTGCCACTACAACACGTTACATAGCAGCAGAACGATTTAGCCTGCTGCAATTAAAATCTGCTAACTCAGAAACAAAATAGAAAAATAGCTGCCCTTCCTTTTTGTGGAGAGAGCTACAAGTATCTGTAGTGAAGCCTTCACAATCATTCTCACCGCTCTTATGCAAAGGGACACTGCCTACCAGTAGCACAGGAGACCAGATGGCATCATTGTACTTGGTAAGTCTTCAAACCAGTGCTTTGGGGCTTTCTCACACTGGCTCACTTTTCTAGGAGGATCTAACATTTGCAACTGCTACTTCATTATCGTCCTCCAAAACTGTCCTCTGCTCTTCATTCACTTGCAAAACCCATTAAAATATTGAGAAGTGAAGCTACTGAACTGCCGTCGCACTACCTGCCATATTAGCCAATACCACCATACTCTCTTTTTACACTTCTCCCTTTTCATCACATCTATGTCCACCTGTTATCACTTGCCTTTTGCTCCTGTTGTAAAATCTTTGAGAGAAAGACTGCCTTTTACGCTATTTTTCTGCAGCCCATAGCAGAAGCCATCAGAGCAAACTGCAGTAATAACAGTGACAAGCAAAAAGATAGCCTTCGAATAGCTTTCATGACCCTTCTGTGAGGCTTTATTCTGATATCACACTGATGGGAATCCACCAGTGGATGCATTATAACAAAATATACATCTAATATATTTCATGATTAACTCAACACCACTGTATGAAATATCTGGAATCAGTAGACCTATTTCAAATGTTCCCCCCGCTGTCGAGAGCAATTGAAACTGAAGCATGGCCATAACTGGATCACTTGCAGGCTGAAAAGTGACATTTGGGGCTATATTCCATTAATTCTAAACTTGAAGAGGATGTTTTAGTTTTTTATTTTCTATTGTACAGTTTTAGTGGAAAACTGCACATAAGCCGCCTATCACAAATGATAAAATTCATTAAAATTGAGGGTGCAAAAATGAATGGGATTGAGAACATCAGGCTTAAGGTTGCTTGTGCAAACTAACATTAAGCCTTCCTTGTATGTATGCATTCTTCAATGACATGATGACAGGTTATTTTCCCCAGGACCTCTGCCTCATTCAGCACCCAAGGATTGCCATCCTTTTAAAGCAACACAAACCAGCATTCATTAATGGATGCATAGACCTCTTGATCATATTTGTCATTAGATAATCTAAGTCCTTTTATAGAGGGGGGGGGAAAAAAAGTAACACTGATATACCTATAATCACAAAATAGCCTTGAGAAAGGAAGAGCAGTCCTATCCCCATTGTACATACCATAGCTGAGACTCTGGTGCATGCTGAAAGCGGCTGCTAATTTTGCATTCCTTGCTCATTATCTACACACACACACACACACACACACACAGGTTTCTGAAAAAATCTCAGTGCTTAAAGCCTAGCTCCCACTGACACATGCACTACTCTGGGGCAGCATTCAAGTGCATGGACCTCTAAGCATCTTGTGTCATGGCCCATCTCTGTTTTTAATGTGATGGACACCCAACAGAAGAGAACAACACACAGTCATATGATTAAAGATGACTTCTGAATTCATGTTTGTGAGGGTACTGCTGTAGCATTGCACTGATAGCCCTTGTTCAAGCACATCCTAACTTCTCAACACTTGAATTCGCAACTCCTCACACTTTTAATGCAGGGGTTTTTTTTGGGTTTTTTTTTGGTAAATTCTTCTGTGTATACAGGCTGTGCCTCTGCATACGTAAATATGAATTGATAAACTTGTAACATACAGAGCCAACCTGTTTCTACAATCTGCAGCACAAACCTTCATATCTTTAACAGGCAGATATGGCTAACTGATAGCTGATTACTGTCCTCATTTTGCTGATACAACAGAGGGCTATACCAAGTTCCATGCCAAGTTCAGAAGCTCTGGAGTATAGTATTGAAGAACTTTTCTTTCCATTTCTTTATCTTCTGTCACTCTAACTGCAGAGACCAACTGCAGGTTATCTTTGCCCCTATTATTCTATGGAGTATTCCATCTCTGCCATCAGAGCTATCACCTGTGTCTCACTTTCCACAGCACCACAGATCAGTGCCAAGTATGTAATATCTTGTCCTTCCCTTCTCCTAGTGCATAACTTGTCTCTCATAATTTCAACCTCCCAGTTCCCATGAATAAGGCAACAGAGAGAAATTGCAAGAAAAGTTTTACACAACTTACTTACGAAATCCCGGAAAGAAGAATTCCTAGTAGAAATGAAATCCCTGAGAAATATAGCTGCCAAATTTCCACAGCTCACACAATAGAGAATAATACTGAAAAAATTCTCTCATGGCAAAAGCATTATATTTTCCTCCTTCACACTCTGAAATAGTTGAATCTTTTTTTTACTAAATGTTCCTCAAAAGTAACCACAAAAATCCAATTTAGCCAAATACCTGGGATGGAAAATCTGAGCCCAAGTGGTTTAAGGCTTGGTAATGTTATCAGCAACTGCAACATAAGTCTTACAGTGAGAAATGTTAGTCAGTCTTAATTGTTTGTGTCATTACCAGGTCTGCCTATAATAACATGGTAGCTCAGTCTCCTGGCCTCTTCTAGAAAACACTCAGCTTAGAATTCTGTGGAAATTTTTCAATGTGTTACTATGTTTATGTATATCTGTCATCATTTCATTATGAGATTAAAATTATATCCCCATTTATACTCTCATCAGAAATAATGGCCTGAGAATACCCATTGTTATTGCTACAAATTGTAAATCATGCAATAAAAGAAAGCCCAATTATCAAATTGAAAAGAAGGACCCTATTTTGTCACACAGGCGGGTACCATCTTTAAATCTTTTCTCTGTTTATGTATCTGTGTGCAAAATAGCAGTTTCAGGGCAACAAGTAGGACAAGCCAGCTACCAATGAAACCATTCAGGTAATGATTGTGAGGCGGGGGAAAGCTGTTATCCCAACTCTACTGATGGAGCACTGAGGCACAGGAAAATTAAATTCCCTGACAAAGCTCACATGTGAAGCTACTACATGCTCTGTAGTAGAGCACGGAGCTGAACATGATGCTCTGAAGGTATGTGCTGGTTCCTCAAGCATCAGCCAACCTTTTTTTTTTTTTTTGCCCCCTCTACACGTAGATTTCAGATGTTATAGAAAGATATCCTATTTTGTATTTGATACAAAAGCTGAAATATATGCTGTACCTTCATGGAAAGGCTAAGAGAAGAATTGAAAGAAAATAGCGCTTGAAATGCTCTGGTGTTTTACATAAACCTGCCTCTTGGGAAAAAGATCGTTGTTCCTGCTGATTCTTTGCCACAGTGTAGTAAATTGGTTAATCTCCACCCAGTCAGTATTCAAGTTGGTTTGGAGAGATCAAAACAGTAACAACATACTTTTTAAAAACGCTATCATAATCTCTAAAGAAGTTAGGAGTGTTTCAATATCTGTCATTTCCCAATTGTTTATATAAAGGGCAAGTCCTGCAGCAAGTATTTTGTGTCTGTCATTTCATCATGTTTACAGCTTCCTGCATTTGCATGTTGTACATGCAGCTGGAAGTGTAAATTCTTAGCACACATTCAAGGCCTCTTAATCTATTCCCCCCTACCCCACAAAAAAAAAAAAAAAAAGATTTAGCTAAAAGGTAGAAATATGAAATCAAGCAAATGAAATGCAGACTCAGACACTGCAAGGAACTACGTATCCACAGTACTAGTATTGTTTTCAGGACCCATACTGGATCTGGCTGGGATGGAGTTAACTTCCTTCGTAGCAGCCTGTATGGCACTGTGCTTTACATTTGTGACTAAAAGAGCGTTGATAACACGCCAGTGTTTTGGCTGCTGCTGAAGAGTACTTGCACAATGTCAAGGCTTTCTCTCTTCCTACCCCCGCTTCTCCCTGCAAAGCCGGCAGGCTGGGAGTGGGCAAGAGTTTGGGAGGGGAAGCAGCCGCAACAGCTGACCCAAACTGACCAAAGGAATCTCATACAACATTGTGCTCAGCACTTGAAGCTCAGGGAAAACAAGGAAGAAGAGGGGACATTCATGGTCACAGCATTTGTCTTTTCAAGCAATGTTACACATGCTGAGGCCCTGCTTGCCAGGAAGAGGCTGGACATCTACCTCCCAATGGGAAGTAGTGAATTAATTCCTCTTTTTGCTTTAATTTGCATGCTCAGCTTTTGAGATAATTACATTTTAATAAGGAAACCAATCAATTAAGTCTTTTCAGCTTCTTTCTATTTTCTCCCCATTGCGCAGGAGACATGAGGGAGCACGAGGCAGGGTGGGTGTTCGGCTGCTGGCTGTGGTCAACCCATCAAAGGATCGCATGCAATAGGTGTGATGTACCTGACATTTTCTGTTATGCTAGGCAAATCCATCTCTTCAGTACAACAAACTAGAGATCTGAAGATGATAGTCATTTCCCACTGGCAGTAGTGTGTTTTACAGAATGATTTCAAAGCTTCAAAAATCAGACAGCTCACTTATCTCTGCACACTTTTCAAGATAAACAAAACAGTTGACAGCTGTTGTGCAATATTGCACGCACTTTACTGTCTCAAAAAAACTAGTTATTCAGAGATGCAGGAGAGGCCTTTTGCCGTACAAACCAGCCACACATCAGACTGTCATCTGCTCTTTTCTTTTTTTTTTTTTCTTTCTTAAAAATCATGCATTTTCCTTTATCAAACAGACTGGCTGGCCAGGCTCCCTCTCTTGTGACACCCAATGTTCTCACTTCCTGCCAAGACAGTGGTTCATCCTGGCAGAGTAACATCTGGCCAGAAACCTCGACTCACAGATAGAATAGGGCATATGAGGTACCTGCCCTCACATTCCCTGAGGATTTACAACACAGTCCTGAAATAAGATTTCCAGATTTCAGTCAACTTGCTGTTATTGTCTGAAAACCAAAACTCTCACAGATTTCTGGTATTCTATTTTTAGGTAAACATGAACATTTCCAGAGAAAGCCAACTCCCCATCTAATCCTATTTTAATCAAAACCTAACTTTTACCACCTTCTTCCTCCTCTTCTTCCCCCAACCCATTAAAAAAAAAAAAAAAAA
>VXAL01008987.1:275104-297860 GCA_013399475.1 Chauna torquata
TTTTCCAGACTTTTTATCATTCTCTTGTTCATTTTGGATTCTCTCCAATGAACTCACATCCTATTAGAAGGGCACAGCCCAAAATCAGATCCAGTGCTCCAGCTGATGTCTTATCAGTACTGAGTGAAGCAGGATTACTTCATGTGTCTTGTCAGTTATATTCCTGTATGTCCTAGGTTGGCAGTTTTTGTTTTTTTTTTCCTAAATACAGCATTCCCAACTCATGTTCACACTTGCAATCCACTACAACCTGCAAGGCTTTTTTCTGAAGAACTATTTCCCAGCTACTTACCCATGTGAACTGATGACTTTCTGATGTTCTTCACTAACAGGCACTGCTAAAGTAACAAAACTAAAGGGCAAAATATCCCTTGTCAAAGCCTTGGTGCAGCAGTACTGCAGAGACCTAACATGCTGCTTTTGTGCAGCACTATATCACGATTGCCCTGGAAGGTTTTTTGTTTTGTTTTTAAACAAAGCTGGTAGACAGGGAGAGGATACATAGAAAAGAAAAATCATCAAGTGTTCTTGCTAACTAAAACATATTCACATAGCTGCTGCATGGTCACTCAGTGACCACCACTACCCTGAGGCCACAGGGACTGTCTCTCAGCTCATCGTTGATGGCTCTGTTCCCTTTGCTTTGACAGAGCTATTTTTTGCTAACCATCAGTACATAAATTGCACTTCCTTTGTACAATCCAGTTGCCTGCACTGTACATGAACATATGACCCAACAGAATTTGCATAAATGGTTTTAAAATGATAGCCCGGTAGTTAAGAGCCTCCTAGATCTAAAGAGATGGTTCTTTTTATTTAGACTGACCAACATAATTTTGGCTGACCAGCATGATCTGAAGTGATAGTCCTCACCATTTATACTGACCAACATAAATACTGTATATTCATATTACCACTAATGGACTTTTACTATTTACGAGCCCTTTGGGTCAATGACCTGGAGATCTAAGATACAGTTTGGATACCAGGGCCATTCCTGGATTTCAATGTACTGGACCTACACATGAGAGCCCTCTTGTCTGCAATTGCAAAGTCAGAAATGCTTTCTTTACAGACCCAATTGTCACTTACAACCACAGCTGCTGGACTGACTGAAGTTAACTCCACTCAGCTCAGCAGGTTTTAGGCTGAGCCTGTGCTTACTAATGCACCTCCGGGGCTACAGTTTTGCCTGTGGCTTTGCTTCCGCTATAAGCTTTGCGCCTCTATTACTGGACACTTTAAACACCTGAGCCTTAGGTGGAGTTTTTGTGGCATTTTTTAGCTGGAGGAGGAGAAGTTTAAGGTCTCTAGGAATTATCAGGCTGGTCTTTGCAAGGTGGAGGCCTTTGGGTCTTAAAGAGGTTCCAGAAGCAGCAAGTGCCTTCAGGAGATTTTCAAAATGGCCCTGCTCCATAGATTTGAGTTGCAGAACAACACAGCCTAGTTAACAAGTCAGAAATTTTGGGGGGGGGGAGAATCTTTTTTGTAGAGCCTGCTTAGTCTTAGGTAGGCTTGCTATGTCAGAATGGATCCTGATAAGTTATTCACTTCAAGAGAATTGTGCCATGAAACCAAAAGAATCCTCCCTGTTTATCAAGCAGCAAAAAAATAACCAATGACTTCAAATACTTCTTTAATCTTTACCATACCTACAGAATGCTTTTCTTTTTACATATTTCAGCTGGTTTATTGCATAAATATTATGTTAGCAGTCATTCTTCAGTGTGTAGGTGGGATCGCCAGTAGGCAGAGACAGTGATAAATGAATCTCCAGGTGTTGCTGCTCTTTTTAGAAAATCCTTTAACAAGCAGTTATGAAGATTGAGGTAATTTTGCAAACATAAGAGTTACAGTAAGTTGATTCACAGACACTTTTTTTTTTTTAACAGGTGCTGTCAAAATTGGTGATCCCGAGAAGTGTTGTAGCTGTCTACTTAGTTCTGTTTACAAAACCTAGATAATTATTTATATGTGTTTAGTTTTGAGGATGCATTGAAGAGGTCAGGGCTGGGGATTACTGGAGCAATGTTTTCATTAATTTCTTTTCTGGTTGCAAGAAAACAAATCTTGCAGTCCAAAACTCTCCAACAACCCTGTCATTTTGCGCACTTGATGACAGCAAGTAGATGATGACCTGTTTCATTAAGGTAAGTATTATAAACACCAAGGAGCCAGGAGAGAGGCTGCTCAACTCAAAAGATAAGAGTCTAAAGCCTTTCACCTTCAGACTGGAGATCCTACCAACAGCCAGACTGAACAGGTTAATTCGAGTATCCAGCCTACAGGAAAGCATCCTCATCACCATCAGCATCTATCGAAACTAGTTGTAACTGGCTCACTGATTGACAGGTTCCAAAGGGAACAAGAGGACCTAAGCCCGATAGCCGTGTGAGAAGGAGTGTTTGGATTGACAGAGCAAACTGGACACAAACTATTCTGTGAAGCACACCATAGGGAGAAAAAAAACAACATTATTTCAAAGTTTATTCACCATGTCACTGTCTTTATCAACACCGTCCTTCAGCACAGGGAAGGGCATTGAGAACAGGTAATTCCAGGCAAACACCACCCAAAATACCATGCTGAACACTCCTGTGCCAGCACTTTGGATCGGGTGGCAAAGAGGAGAGATGTTTCTAAGTCAGAATCTGTACTGAAGCCCTCAATTAGCTCTCCGAATGGAATAAACACCATATTGAGGGAGCAGAGTTGTGGAAAACCATTTGGCATTTCATAACCAAGTCCCCCACCTTCACACTTAAGTAATATTTTATCGTCTAGCATCATGTCTTGGCACAGAATTTCCCAGGCTGAGACTCTTTTGTAATTCTTGTGCTCTACAATGTTTCCCCCCTCCCCAAAGACACCTCTGTCCAAAGGTGGAACACAAACAAGCTCCATTCTGAGTCATAAAAACATAGCATATGCGTAAGTGCATGCAATAATCTTGGTATAATTTGACCCTTAGTCATTGTCTAGTCCTATTATGTAAATCTGAAACATACATTTTTGAAAATAAAGGGCTTCAGTAAAATAATTGCTGTCGTAATCCTGGAACCACACCCAATAAACAGTTTAGCAATCAACTGGCTCCATATATTTGAAAGCTATAAACAGATTAGTACAAAATTAAAACAGTAAGGGGCCAAAATCTGAGCTGCTGGTGTAAATTAGTACACTTTGACTAAATCAAATTAGCAGTTTGATTGATTTCAATTAAGCTACACTAATTTACAGTAGGCTGTCACCTTTTTTTCTCTATTTATGTGTATGCACATCTCAGTGTGTATGTGTATATATGGTTTTTTTTCCTGTATTCTAGGGAGATAGTGATCTTCAGCACAACAATAATCTCATTTTCTCTCTGCATATGTACATTCATGAAACCTAGGTATGACTTCAGGCACTGTGGGGGCAAGAACTGAAGGACTACCAGAAAAGACATAACCAATGACTCCAATAATTTCAATAAACTCCTATTCATTTTCTCAGTAAGAAATTCATTTGACTACAGAAGACAGCCTGAGACTTCCCTTTGCACGTTTCATTTCAGGCAAGTCTAGAAATTATTATCCATTTACAGTTTTTGCACAATTTGGAACAATAGTTGATTTAAAAAAAAAAAAAAACCAACTTGCTAACTTTACAATTTTCCAGGACAGGAGCTCCACCTGACTTTTCACACATCTCCCTACAGTTCATGACCTGACTTTGGTCTCATAATAGAAATCATCCTTATTTCAACATTTATTAATGGCATAAAACTGGACATTAGAAAGATCAGATGATTGGCACCTCCTCTTCATTTGGAAAAGAAACCATCTACTTCAATTTCATTTTAGAACTTCCTACTCCCCCTGTGAAACAGGTGAATCATTATTATCCACAGGCTGAAGGCTGGATATCCGGGGCACAGAGTTAAATGATGTGCTTAGACCAAGGGATGTGGGAACAAAGAAGTCAGAGTAAGAAACAGAAGCTCTTGTACCCTAGTCATGTACTTAAGCATTGCTTTTCCCCTAGATCATGTAGTCTGTCATACTGCCACATTAAAACTAGTCACACCACTACAATTGCTTTCTGGTGGTCTTTCTGGACTAATCTTTCATCACAGGGGTAGGAACACAAGAAGGAAAAGGGAACTGTGGGTGATTAAAAAAAAAAAGTTACAGACTGTAACATATTTTATCTGTGATAGGAGAGAGAGCTTCTTTCTAAATGCTCTTTAAAGCAAAAAGCAACAGTATTGCTAAGGGAGCACATAAGGGAGAAAAAACTAATCCCACATGACTAAAAAAAGCCAGATGAAAGAATGAAGAAATGAAACATTAATCTAATTTATTCCCAAGCCATTCAGAAAAATGACTTACCTGGATATAAGTTATGAGGAGAGAAGGTAAAGGTGTCTGGAGGAGCTTTGGTATTGAATGGCCCAAAAAGGATGAGGGCAGATCCCCACTCCAGGGCTTAGGAGAAGGAGAGCAGGGACAGAAGTAAGAAAGCAGCCAGTAAAAGAGCCAGCATGACAAACCATAGCTGCAGCTCTTCTATCAGACACAAAGGAAAACATCTACCAGGCTGGATTTCTACTGCACAAAACCCCCTTGAACACCAACCAAAGGGAAGGAGTGCCAGAGCCCGAAGAAAAGGGAGACTCAGAAAGCAGCTGCTCTGGAGAGTGGGCAGCAATCCTGGTGAGGAGATCCAGGTCTCTCTCTGCTCCCATGCTGGGGACTGGTGCCAAGGGCCATACGGATCCCGCATCCAATTCAGATTTCACTTTTTTGAAGGTATAGTGAACCAGAGCTACAGTTCTTAAAAAAAAAAAAAAAAATTACATGGTCAGAAAGAAACAACCCCTCATGCTCCACTGTAGCTGAAAACAGAGACCCAGAGCAACAGCTGCCATTTGTTATAGCGTTAGTATCTATCACAAGTAGCTGAGTCTAATGCTTGACAGCACGTGCCACTAACACGCTAGCAGATAGCAAGAGCTTGATTCAGCAGTCTTCATCTCTCCGGCTCACTTCACCTCTTTGTTCTGCTGTGAACTCATGGGTTTAACTGCAATGCCCCAGTAACGTCTGACATCTTGCAGCATGAGGAGGAACACTTCTCTGCTTCTTCTCATTTTTCTTTCTTTACAGACATAAGTCTAAGGAAGGGTCTACGTTAGAATGTCTGTCATATCATGACTGCTGTTGAAAAACAAGTAACAAACACGAAAAACTTTATTTATAAGCTTTGTCCAAGGGAGAAGATAGTTCCATATGTTCTTGTTACTGTGATATTCGCCAAAGAGTAGAGCACTTTCTTCTGGTTTCCATGGCTGGGAAGGCAGGCAAAAGAAGCATATATTTAGCAGTGTGTGGCAGGACAGGGAGGGAAATGCTTTTTGTACTGTCTTCCCACATCTACATTCATATTCCAAAGCTTGGGGAATGTTTTATCATTGACTGACAGGGTCAAGCAAACATGAACATGAGAAGAAAAAAAAATCCTGATCACATGTTTCTATAAAAGCCTGTTTTCCATATGGTCTTCCACTTGTTTCATGCTGTCACAAATCCCAGCAAGTTTAAGGGCAGGAACATTTGCAGAAACAGATAGTTTTTATGCAAAGCATACTAAATGTTCAAAGAAGGAAGACTCCGAATTAATACATATGACAACGTACTTGAATCTACAAAGGGTTATTTCCATCTCCCAAGGAACACAGCTGAATCATAAGACTGCAGATAACAGGTCAAATTTTGACTAGGTACATCACATTTAGTTGAAACTACAAAGCTGCCTGCCACTTCACAGATAAAGGATTTCTAGGAATCTTCAGTATTACACTTAAGGCTGAGATTTCTTATCTTTCTTTTCTTTTTTTCTTCTCAACAGAACTTCAGGTTTCAAAAAAGCAACATAACATGCTGCTGACTCTTGGAGTCTTCAGACAAGTCACTACTGAGCTTTTCGTATCTGAGTTTTAACTCCCACATAGCACTGAAGTATAGGGCTAGGTTTTGAAAAGTTGCACGAGTGCCTGAACAGACATAGAAATATGTATTGGAACTGTCAAAATACCTGGGTACTCCTTTGAAAACCAACAAGTGATGCTTACCTAGGAACTTCTGAAAATTTCATTGTCAGCTTATCTATATTTCAAGCTCCTAAATAACTTCACTAGAAAACAGAGCACAAAATTCAGCCTCAAGAAACCTGGAGTCTCACCTCAGGGACTGATTCAATGTGAGACTGATGAAACCTAATAAATTCTGAGTGCTTCTGTTTGTCCTCTACAGTAGCACTAAGGGCATTGACCCCCAGGGCAGATGTGCTTCTCATCAACTGATTTCAGAGTGCTATACCAGCTAGATAATATTAGGAAGCCGGCCTTTGCAAGCGAAACCAATTAGGCAGCAAGGGGACATTTTGAAGTTGCTGGAATGATTTCCATTGGCTTCAGTGGATGCTGAATCAGGTCTAACAAGTTAATAGATTTGTTAGACCTTGAGATGATAGGTGCTTTTGAAATACCTATATATAAAGATACACAGAGACATAACTTGACCAACTGTCTCAATTTCCTCATCTCTGAAATATGGATAAAAACAGCTATTTACCCATCTCTATAGAAGGCCTGATAATATTTAAAGCAATTGGTGTGATGACTAATTAGCTAATATTTGAACAGGGATTTGAAAATTTAAAGTACTACATAACTGCTAAGTACTATTACTAAATTAAGCCAGCTGTCGCTAATAGCAGACAGTCTGATCCTCGCTGCTTGTTGACACAAGACCAATTATAAATAATGAGTTCCATAAAGTCTAGAATATGTCATACATGGTGAAATTAATGAAAATTAAGAGGAATAAAATGGCATATCATCATTCAATATTAAATTTATTTGATTTTAGAACTTTAATCAGCAATGCCTACAACAATTTCCCTTTCTGTATGCACTGAATAGCTAAATAAACCACCTACACCTCCTTCATTGGAAATAAAGTCTGGGTTAGCCTTGTGTCATTAGACTATCCTCTGATACTGTTAACTTCTGTGTGACAAGAACCATTCACAGGTTCATCAAGCTCCACCTGGGCTTTTTGTCCTTTCTACTCCACCTGGGAGGTTATTACAGAATCTCATTTTTAGTAAGCTCTTAATTGCAAACCTAATCCATTAATGACCAGTCTACTACCATTTAGCTTTTCTCAAATTGCACCAGAAGCTCAGTTATTCTGCAATCAATTAACAAATCCAAATCTTTCTCCACCTAGTTCTTTCCCTCCTCATGCCATGTTAGCTTGTAGGAATCAACAATTTCTACTAAAGGCAGAAGCCCTCAACTATTAAACTTTTAGTCTATTGCCATCATTCCTGTCCTCATGCTCCCTTTATGGGTAGAACCGGACAGTACATCCATACTCACAATGCCACCTAATTTTATGTCAGCATAAAATTTCATCAGCCAGTTCCAACCTTCTATACTGAACACATTAATGATAACGTTAAGTAAGATCAGTCCTAGGCTGGTCTGTGAGGATTTCCACTAATAACCTTCTACTAAGCAAGCAGAATCTGTGCCATCTCCCTGGTCCCTGCCCACCTTCCTACCAGCTTCATCAGTTTAAGAATGGAAAAAAAGGTGTAATCTATGTTTGTTATCCCAGTGATTCATTCCTGTCACGGCAGCTTAGCAGATGAAATTTGAACATTTTAAGGTAGCCTGCTTTATGCAGATATTCTTTGGTGCATCCAGTACCTAAAGGGGGCCTACCAGAAAGCTGGAGAGAGACAATTTTTCAGAGAGTGTAGTGATACGACAAGGGGTAATGGCTTTAAACTAGAATAGGGCAGATTTAGATTAGATGTTAGGAAGAAATTCTTCACTATGAGGGTGGCGAGCCACTGGAACAGGTTGCCCAGAGAAGATGTGGATGTGCCATCCCTGGAAGTGTTCAAGGCCAGGCTGGATGGGGCTTTGGGCAACCTGGTCTAGTAACAGATGTCCCTGCCCACAGCAGGGACAACTAGATGATCTTCAAGGTCCCTTCCAACCCAAACCATTATATGATTCTAAGAAAAAAAAAAAAAATCTGGTTTTTCAGATTCCAGCCTCACGCAAAAAAGTACAGTACTCTATACTCAGCTTCAGAAGTGTAGAGGTAAGTATAAGTCTCCATACACATTCAGTCAAATCATTACCTACAACGTTTTCAAAAATTGTGGGGAATTACTCCTTTTCAACTGTATAAACAATTATTGGTACTTACTAGTTCTATTTTGACAGAACTTGTTTAACATATTTTCAAAAGAAATACACAACTTATTCTTCTTGATCATCACAATAGTGTCATCAGCCTACCACAAATATTGTAATAAATAACTCTGCACCACAAAGAAACATGATCCTTTAAATGTTGAATCAACATATTTGCTAAGGGGATGTGTATCAAGTCAAGTCATCTCAACATATAACTGATCCCCCAGTGCGAAGCAAACAAACAAACAAGAAAAGAGAGTATCTTACCTTTGAAATGCCAGCTAATACAGCTCCATAGGCCAAGTTTTCCCTCCAGCACACACCTCTTACAAGGCAGTTGCTGGCATCAGAGAGCTGCTCTAGCAAATGGCCTGGTCTACAGCTCTCAGCAAGGGTGTTTGCTGGTCGTGCAACAAGTGATCGGGGACCCTGCAACTCTTCCCACCAGGACAGTAAGAACTAGGGACTTCCTCCTCTCCTTTTCCTTCTTGTTTGCAAGGCCATATGCAACCCCTTTCTCTCCCTCTGGGCAGCTGGATTATGTTGTGATGGCAACTGGTCATTCAGCCCCAGATCCTCCATAACAACTGCTGCATGCAGGCTCCTGACTCCTTTGTCTCAGGGGAGCTCAAGTAAAACTACTCTGTTAGGGGAAATTCCCTCCCTGGCAATAAAAATCTCCTCCCTCAAGAAAAAGAATATCCCCCCTACACATTTTGCCTGGAGGCAAAAATAAGCATCCTGTTTTTCCAAGTCTTACCCCTTTCTTTCCAAGAAAAGATTAAATCAGCCAAACAGCTCTTGCTGCCCCTCCACTGGAAAGAGGGAAAGCAACGACTAGAAGAGAAAATATGGAAAGAAGTGGTAGCACTGAACTCCTGGCTTGAGGGCAGTGTGGAAAGGAAGGCAGCGCAGAGTGGGAGGGAAGTGGCAGAGGAAAAATAGTATGCATATGTGCATGCACACATGCAGATACAGATTTACCAGGGACTAGTGAGGAGGCGTTAGCCTCCCTATCAGCACCAGTTTGTGTAGCATGCGTTCCTGTATCTTGTGGTACAGCCACCGCAGCATGTCTCAGCTGCCCCTTCCCCATTCAGGAAAGGGCATTGCCTGTCCTGAACAAATGCACTGGCATCTACATGTACATATAAAAAAAGGGCCATTTTTTATAGGTGAACATTATACTACACATGCTATTTCCAGTTAGCATGAAACACTATTTAGAAGCTGACATAAGGAACATGATCTCATCTTGCATTTGTTCCACGTCTGCAACTCCTAGAGACCTGTGCGTGCAGACAGGCTTTAAAGTAAACCTGATTTCTCTGTGAAAAAGAAAAGTAATTAGAAAAACATTGTATTCTTTGCACTTACAAGGGTAGATCCCCTTACACCAGATACTGCTCTTTCAGCAGATCTTTGTGGGTGGAGATTTCATATCAGCATGTCTGCCAATTCCTGCCAGAGTTTCATCCAAGCCACAACATACAGAGTCAAAGTTAATTAGCATTAATTATTATTTATAAGAAGCAATATTATCTCCATTACTATCATTTACACTTATTTTTGTATGTCTTGCATAGGGCTTGTGCATGGTACAACATTACCCAAACAGACAGAACAAGGTCCCATGGAGTCTGCAGAGTAACTCACAATATAGCCATCCTTAAACTGTTTTGAAAATATCATTGTAAAAGTTACAGAATCCCCTTTTCTGTGCTTCCATGAACTTTTCTTCTATTTTCTGTATACAGTCAGGTTAAGATTTCTCTTCTTTTTCCACAGCCAGGAAGGAAAAAAAAGATATGATCTACAGGCAGATATAAAATTGTTTCTTTCCAATCAGAAAAACAGAAGAGAACTAACACAAGAATATCATCAGCCCAAACCATTTGGAACCATCAAAATACAGCGCTTCCAGTACGGAACTCTCAAGTGAGCCTTTTGTACTTTACCAAAAAGCATTGGTTTCATATGACTGGTGAAAACATGCTGAATGTATTTATGTAGACTTTATTCCTCTATCCTTTTTGTTGGTGCAAGCAGAACCTCACAGCCGCCTTTTTATTCTGGTTCAAATCTCATCTCCAAATCCAGAATCCTCCTCAGTGAAACAGAATTTTTTGTTAGCCAGCAGGGCTGATTTTGCTTAGTGACCATAAAACTAAGAAAACTTGCGAATATTACAAAATTCAATTCAAAACAGTTAATTAGTCCAGATCTCTGTTATTAATAGTACTGAAGTTATTAGTATTGTTGATAATAACTGTTCATAAATAATGATTTGCATAAATTAAATTCTGCTGGAAGAACTTGTGAGCATTAGCAAATCCTTTAATAAACAAGGTGCATATTCTCTTTTTAATGAATTCTGTCTCACTTCCAGTTTAAATAACATTTTTCACCACTTCGTTTCTTGCTTATTTTGTTGCTTGATGCAACACACAATAGCACAGGCACCAAGATTAGTTCAGTGAATCCAATTTAGAAAGGCAGTTTTGCATAGGCCAAGGTTAATGAAACCACTTGAATATGTTAAAGTGAATTCCCTTGGTCAATCCAGGCTTGCTGGAGAAACTAGTAATAATCGGCTAGAACTGCTGAGTCAAAATTATGAATGAGATGGAAACACTGAGCACATTTTATGTGCTCCCATCGCTCATATCCTATTTGTGACTGTTGCAATCACAGATTATGCATAGCTCTGAAATACTACATACTTTGACCAATAGGTATTGCAACATTTTGCTGTGGAGTCACAACATGTTGTGTCATACTGCATACACCTTTCAGTAAGAAGTACGGACTGCACAGAGTAGGAAAACACTGGATTACCATTCGCTGTTAAAAGTCAACTTCAATCTGAAAACATCTGTGAACAGTTTAACTTCTATTGATATGTACATTCTATTTGCTTTGCTATGAGATCAGACTAGACTTGCTTCAATCCTTAGATATATAAGAAAATTTTAAAACTAGATATTGTTGTATATTTATCACTTTCCCTATTATTTACATATGTATTAGATTAATTTATCCCAATATATTATCTAATCAGAAAAGAGAAACCATATCATTTTTCTTATACCACTAGCAATCACACTCATTACAGGCATTAAAAGGTTTTTTTTGTTGTTGTTTTTGGGTTGTTTCCCTCATCACCAAAATGATTCCTGAAGAGTTTGCATAATAGGAAAACTGACAACACTGTTCACAGCTAATGAGGAATGAATACATAAAAATCATTTGCAGAAATAAAGCATTATGATTTTTTTACTCAAGTTTCCAGCTCTGAAGTGTCATACGCTTGGTTAGCATTCTTTACATGAAAAGACAAGAGATATGCTTCCAGCATAAGGAAAGAATTCTATATGGAAAATAGTTTGATCCTAATTGTATCTATAATCAGTCATTACCATGCCATTATATTTATACCATCAGTCAAGCACCTCACTGGCATAAACAGACACACCTCTTTTGGCAACAGAGTTGCAGTCACACATGGTGGCAGTTATCTTCATCCAAAATGGTCAGAGACAGTTAAGTATGAAAAAATTCCAGGTCGTCACGCAATGGTTCACTGAAGTTAACAGGGCCATACCATCTGACAACGTGTCCTATTATTCACAGCCGAATTAAGTTATACATGGAAAGTTAGCAGAAAAAGGTAACCAACCAGTGCAAGGCAAGCAATGAAAAAGTCAGTACAGCAAGCTTAAGCTAGTTCTGTTAAGCAGCATATCACCAACAGTGGAAATAACACTTTGGTAAAGCTCTCAGTGTCAGTAAAGACATCCTTGTTACTATTGATTAAGCAAGGCAACCATCAGGGTACACATAAACATGTATTAACTCACCTTTTCCTGGAGCAAGCACTGATGTTCTAGCATTTCATGGAAAGATCTTACAAAACAGTCCAACATGAAACATCCTTCTACACGAGTCGCATCAGAAAGAATAGTAGGTGAGTGGTAGCCAGACTTAGGAAGAGAAAAATCCTTGAGGAGGAGCACTGCGTGCAGCTTTTAAGCAAGAAATAAATTTTGAAGAGCAGTCCCTCTCACCTTACACAATGACTCAGTTTAGCCCACTATGTTCAGGTGTATCTTAACTTTAGCATGAAGTTTGGTTAATAAGGAAAGAAGCTTTTCTTTTCAGAAGCAATTGCTGAAGTAATTTCCATTAAGCAGAGTAGTTTGAATATCCAAAAACTGGGATGCATCCATTTTAGTTGCTTCCTAAGAAAAGGCAGACAGGCTGGAACTCACCTCAAATACTTTTAGAGCTCTCCAATACAACCCAGGTGATAGCTTCATGTACTGCAAGCATTTGTTTTGGGTTGAGATGATGACAAGTCCCTGATGTGACAACATGTGCAGGCATTTACAGTTTCAGGCAGTAGCTCTGAGAACTTACTATCTGGAAAGCAGAATCTAAGTATTTAGAAATTGTTAAACATACAAATTTTCATTTCAAACTCACTATTAGGTCTTCAGTTCACAGATTTTATTTTCGTTTTGTCTATGAATTTTTCTACCTTCTCCTCTACTCAAAGTTAAGCCACTCTCCTTAACACTGTAACTTTCCAGAAGTTGTATACCCTAGCCAACAGTTTTCTTGTGACAGACTGAAATGGTGTTTTTAACACGAAATTCCTCAGGCCATCATCAGATCTTACCTCTGGAAGGGAAGACTCACAACACACTGAAAAAGACAGTTTCCCTGCAATGGTCTTAGGCAAAACTCATCAACATCACTACAACAAAATCTCAGCCAGCACATCCCCAAAAGTACACTACTGAAGATAACAACAGGGCTGCTCTTTCCTGTAAAGAACAGGTGAGAACAGTAGCACCTCATCAAAGCTTCAAGACGTGAAAAGAACACAAATATTCATGTAAGTTACAGCTTGTACCTGCAAATTAAAAGGAGCCAGGGCATGGACTCAAGAGCTGGCATGTGATCATCCACACCGTTTAGCTAGTGACAAGCTCCCTGAAATGGCCTATCCCCTGTCACCTAGTGCTTACTCACACAACTCACAGGCATGGCTCTGGAGATAGCAAGGACAAAGGACTGTTCCATCTGGGAAGCACAGATGAGGACACTTATTTGGAAGGAGTAGAATTTAGCCATGTGGACACAAGTCCTCAGAAGCAAAGCCTGGCTACTGGCCTATTTTGTTTACAAGTACTAGAGTAGCCATAAAGACAGGATGGGACGTTGTGGGCATCTTTTAAGTATAAGATCAAGATTGCATCTGCAAGACTTACTATACTAAGACCATGATGTTTCAAATACTAATGAATACATTCATGGACAAGAGTAATTTTCTCAAATTAATTAGGATTATTCCTATGCATAAAAGTATGCCAGCGTAGGTGTTTGCAGAAGAGGTTTTGGAATGTCAGTCATCATAAAGCCATCAGTTAAAGTACACTCATAAATGCTTTTGCTTGGAAGATTGTATTAACCTTAATATAAAATACATGTTTTCTGGGTCTGATGACTCAGGAAGAACTTGCAAGTCTATACCTCAACCCATTAATCTTATATAAATAAACTTTCCCCTTGTGAAAGGGAGTCCCACAGCATTAATAATAGGAATCTTTCTCAACCATAATCAGATTCTGTAAGAATCATTTAGAAACATTTAGATTAATTATTTGTTGCGAATTATTCACTTAGCTCTGTCTCTTCAATCAAGCAGCAAGGCTCTATTTCTTTCGGCAACATGAGGTAGTAGAATACAGAGTTTCCACACTTAACTCTCATATCCAACACCATTTAATTAAAATCTCAGCTGTGAATAGTCATGAGTCTGGCCAAAGTTTTGAAAGGTTGAATTCAGGCCCACTGGAGTGAAAGCCCCACCTATTAAGTTTGCCTCTGCATTTGACACCACCCAACTTCATCAAGGGGCCAACGTTTAATGGTAACGTGTTTAAAGGCTAAAGTGGGGGTAGAAGGTACAGGGTGTACTACTTCACATCCTGCCTTAAAAATAAACTCTGCCCAAGTCACCAAGATTTACTTACAGAGAACAGATGAGTATTAAAGTAGCATGCTGGGAGGACATTATTCCTACAACACTTCGATATCTCTTAAGGTTTTAATGTATGTTGGGCTTTGCTAACTTTCTCGGCGTTGACTTCATCTCAATTGGAGAAAGTCGAAATGGACTGTCTTCCAAACATCTGTGACCTAAATAAACCAAGTTACAAATAAGAACACTCTTAAGTGATGAGTAAATATCTCCATGGACTGATCTACCAATGCCAAGTGCTGGAGCTTTTATGCTTCTCTGAAATGAACACTGAAGCCTGCGAATTTTTGAAATATTATTCCACTTTCCTGAAAATTCCTCTGTGCTTCAGTCACGCTCAGTTTCTAGTTCAGAATCTCCTGCTCTTCACAGCTTGTGGAGATTTGCATTAGGGGGGAAAAAAAAAAAAATNCCAACCAAGAAAATGCAGATGAAAGACTATTGCTTCCAAACGCACCATGGGAAATGAAAACCCAGAGAACTCCCGAGCCTGAGGAAAGCTGTAGAGGTGAGCAGTCCAAAAAAAATTTCACCAGCAGAAGCAGCCAAATCAGAGATCTTTGGGCATCCTGAGAATTTTCTACAGGCCAAGTGGAATTGTTCTGCAATGCGCTGTTGGTTGGAGCTATATACTCCAACTCTCTCCACATCTCCATCTGTTCATCTCAGCTTAACAAGTCACCTTTTCCTTTTCCTCTCTTTGCTTTACCTTGTTGGCTCCCCTTCACCATGTGTTTCCCTTTCATTTCTCTTACAGTAAAAATGAAAGTGTTCTTAAATGTCATTTCCCTCGTGAAAAATGACTATATATATATATATAACACTGAGTTTTTAAAGGAAAATTGATCTCTGTAAAAAGAAACGCAAACAAGCAGCTGTGTCACGGCAGCAATTACAAGCCCATAGAAGTCAAGATATTGTTTGTACTAGACTCCCTATGTGCGTGTGCACACATAGATATTCCTTTCTCCCAGTCCTAACTGACTTACAGGTAAGTAGCTCTTGCATCAAAAGCAGATTCAGAGGTGTTTAGTAAGACCTGGTCTTAACCAAACAAATCAGAACTACTGACAGATTTACAGGGGAAAAGATACTGGGTGTGACAGGCCTGAAAATCACTAGCAAACATAAACTGACTCTAGTCTGTGGACTATGTTTTACTTACCAGTCTTGGGCTAACACCCAGGACATTTCTTTCTTTGCAAAGGTATGATGTCAGGCACATGGCAGTTCTTGAGATTCTGTATAAGCCAGCATTGCCAGAGGCTCTGTGCAGGTGTGGTTAACAGTTATTTAATGATTCTTCACAATTGCATGTATCTGTCTGAACATAAATACAGTCTGATCATAATCTTTCTTTTCACACCATGCATTTGCTCTAGTATTTCCACCCTTGCAGGTTCTCAAATGCCTGATCACAGTTATCACAGAACTCAGATTCACTGGATCGTTTCAAACCATCCACAAGCACTTTGTTGTCCTTTTGGCTTGGTAAGCTGAGGAGACTGGAGGCAGCGCATTTGACACAAATGCTGCAGCTCTCCACTTAAATTCTGTAAGTTTGGCTCCCTGGTGACTCACAGGACTCTCCTTTCCAGAGGTTTACACACCGATGACAAGTATTGTTAAGTTTCTAAAAGGAAAATTATAAGAAACAGAGCACTGGCAATTCCTGGAAAAAGCTCTGTCTTCCTCCTCTGCCCAGCAGCTACATGAGCCTTTATTCAGTATAAATCCTAGTAATATTCAATTAGTTAAAATAATTTTGAGCGATAGTTTGACTGTTTCTTTTCCAAAAGGTAATAGTTTCCCTAATTAGTCACTTGCTTTGATAAGGCACTGACTTTTACTCTAATCTAAATTAACAAGACTTTATCTACCTGCATCATTTAAACACACCCTACTTGCAAATCTGGTATGACTAAAAACCAAGACAAGTGTTCGGTTTCATTTTACATTTGCTTCAAAGTGCCCCACTTGGAGGTTAATTATTAATCTACTCAACTATATGTAAAAGTTCAGGGAAACAACGGGGTTAGTAGGTACAGCAGTAGTTCAGGAATTAGGAAACCTGTGTCCTATTTCCAGCTTAGATCTTGTAAGTTTGGACAAGACACTTAAATTGCATGAACCTTTACTTACAAAACAGAAATAGCAACACCCCCTGCACAAAGCACTTTGACATCTTTAGGGAAGAGACTTCACGCGTGTGAGGCAACAGTATGTTTGTTCGCACTTTCAAGAGACTGAAACTCAGCTAATCCCTTAAGAACTCATCTACGAACTTGAGATCACATACTCAGCCCATGCAACTCAGCAAAACTAATGATTTTGTCCGAGCTGTACAGATCTTCAGTAGCTGAAGAACCAGCTCCTCAAGCTTTTACTGCATTTCTCTGTCAGCTGCAAAATGGTGAAAACACACCTAATCTCTGGAACACAGTCTGGAGTTCATAAATCCCCTCCCTCCACCATCCTGAGGTATTACAATATAAGTACCCCCGATGAAATTATGCTGCCTATCCCAGGAGCGAGCAAGCAAGCAGCAGCACTGACCAGATTTTCAAAGATAGCAGTGCTGTACTGGAGATGTCCATGGAGTGAGAGGATTAGATTCTGACAATTCAGACCCTGAAGCAGAGAAGGAAAGCGGAAAACAGCAAATGGAAGACAGAACATGCACAAGAGACATAACCTGGGGGCACTGCTACCAAATTCAGCCTACCACAGGAAGGCCACTCGGCAGCCTGCTCCTGAATAGCTCCCTAAAAGTGCAGTTCACTTGGTGTTGGGAAAAAAAAAAGCAAAACAACACCAACAAAAAAAAATTCAAAGTTTTTTACACCATTATTTATTTACATATTTGGCTAATGCTTATATAAACCATGGGATTCCACCCAGAAAAAGCATTTTAAAAACAAACAAACAAGAAAATAAATATAAAACAACCCAGAAATAAGACTGTTGAATACTTATTGCTATTCATCTGGAATATTATTGGCAAGATGATTCATTTGTTAATCCACAGTGCTATAAATAGTACTGTAACTTTGTTGAATGGAAACATATCCTTCACTATCTCTAGTCACTTGTTTACCCATGTAAAACATATGTGTTTTTGAGTTGGCTTAGGTGTATTCCAGGAAGGGCTAGCAAAGTTCAATGACTCCATCACACATTCAAAGCCCTTTGGCTCTTGGTTAATTTTCTCGTGCTTCTCTTACCATGTTGTTCACTCTGTTCCATCAATGCATGGACTTAAAGGCAATAGGAGGCTATTGTAACAGCTCAGCCAATGTTTCCTCATATCATGGGCCAGTGATAGCAAGCCTCTGGCACCAATACCAAGTTTGGCGCCAACAGATATTTGGTCTGGCACCAGCAATAACAAGCTATGATGGTTTCTTTTTTAGTTTGTTTGGCACCAGTAGCAAGAAACATTCACCATTCCTGGCAGAGAGCCACAGAATTTCACCAAATGGCTTCTGAATCATAACTTCATAAGAAACACAACACAACATAGCTTCTAATTGCGGTGGAGTCTGTGTCTTAGCAAGCAATTCTGCCCTGACAATTACATCCAAACTTATCAATACCTATGGTGCCTTCCAGTACCAGTTTCTTTCTTACCATAATAATAATCTCCTTGAACAGATCCACAAACCCATAAGCCCATCACCATTTGGATTTTCTCTCTCTTGGTGCAGTTAGATGAACCCACGTAATTGGCTATGAGAAACGCCTATGGGGACAGTTACTAAATTAAGCCGTCGCAAAATATGTTGCAAATACTATGGTGACTTAACCTCGCTCTTCACCCTGTACTTTTTATGTCATGTACCTTCTCAGACTGCAGACCTGCAACATGCTCCACAGAGGTTCACTTTATGCCGGTGTGCAGCCCCATTCAAGCCCCCAAGGCTTAACACAGCTAGTAACAAGAGAGAATTACCTGCAAATTATCTGAGACTCACGACAGCACAATCCCAGTTCTGGCAGCTCCTTGCTAAATGGCACAACACTTGTGATTAGGCCTCATGGTGGATACCTCAGTGGACGCAACGCACGATAAGGACCCTGAAGAGCTCAGTTCTACAGACAGGATTGCAACTGACCTGCCAAACAAATTTCAGTAGGACTTTTCCCCTTCACTTCTCTTTGGCTGTAAACTGGGTGAGCTCCGAGATCTCTGGGTGGGAAGGGCAGTGTAAGAACAAGGAACTACTTCTCTAGTACTAAACATTAGTAACAACAGCAGTAATGTCATCCTCTTCACAGGAGAAAATCTGTCCCTGCCCATTCCGTCACAGTCCAGTACAAAGCAGAAAACAAATTCGCTTAGACATAGACTTTTTTATGGGACATGAAGTGGGCACAGGGAGGAAGTGATTCTAAACCCCTGGGTAAGGGAAAATTTCATCCTGAGCAACAGCTCCCAAGAAACTAAACACTGTGTGAAAAAAAAGTTTAAATGGAAGTCCCCATTGTAAATTCAGCTCTTAGTATCTGCCAAAGACACATGGAAATCTACCCAAAGGGAATGTCTGTTCCTGCGGAAACGCGCAGATACATAGAGTTCGCCATGAGGGAATTCACACAGACATGCATTCTACCTCAGTGATCAAACTCTTCCTCTCAAGGTCTAAATGAATTTCCACTAACCTCCTTTCTTACTGCTTAGTCTCCAGCTGGATTTCCTTCAACTATAAAAATATATACAGTGCAATTAGCCAGTCTTCACAGACTCTGTAGTTCATTTATGCATGCTAGGCACGTCTCGTGCTGTGAGCAGCCCATCCAAAGAGAACTCTTTGAACTGGTCTATTGTTGCTCGTGTAGTGCATTGCATTGTCCAATTTCATCATTCTTGGCAAGGCACCGCACTCCTGCAGCTTGCTGAAGGAGGAGGAAAAGAGATGATGAAGCATTTTGTCCAGCTGGTGTGCCGGACATCACACATGTACAAATAAGCTTGCCTACCACCAGCTACAGGACTTCCCCAGTCACCACAGAGAGACATTTACTGACCAGTTGTGCTTATATGATCTTATCTGGAAGTCCTCTCTAATCTAGTTAGCCATCTGGAGGGACAAGGGACAGAAAAGACAGTAAGAAAGGATCAGGTGAAAAAGAAAGATTAAAAAAAAAAAATTGAAAGCAAGCCCATAGAGCAACACACCTTTGCATAATATTCACTGGAGTGTAAAGCCAAATCGTGGCTTAAAACACCACGGAGGCAACACAACTGGATCAACCAAAAACATACCCACATCCACCAGACTGTGTAGCATTTTGCTACATTTATTAAGGTATATTTTTAAAACCCTAAGGTTGAGCGAATTGCCCTACCCTCAAACGCGCCTTGTCATACTCTCACTATTTCTGAAGTAAAGGAGTCAAATACTACAGAAAATGGGAAGCAAAGTTGAGTGTGTGATTTGCAAGCAACCGTTCGCGTTTCTCCTCTTTGTCCTTGACTAGGTACTGTTTTGGGTAGGAAAAGAGGGGGTCATACATCAAAAAAAAGCCCTGCTCCGCTGCGCTAAAGAGGAAGACATTTCATTTTAGAACAAAGAATGTAGATTTTTTTTACATTGCTTCACTAGAGGTTTTTGGAGGTTTTTCTTGGGGTGATGGGGGTGGAGTGTTTGGCTTTGCTATAATACAGAACATCAAAGTGCTTTTGATGTGAAGTTTACTTAACAGAATCAGTTTTTCCGATGATTGTGTTAATCTTTATAAACCTGAAGGCGATACCGTGCCTTTTAAAAAACTATAGCAGGAAAAGACTTGAGGTTACATATACTCTCGGTGGTGAGAAACAGGAGTAGTTATACTATTTCGCCACTTCTTAAAACTACACCCGCTCTTTCATGGGCAGCAATAGCAATGGGTTTGACTCCGCTCCGACTTGGACCGGGAAGGCTCTATTTAAACTACACACAGACCTCACATAAGCACCTTCGTGTGTTTTCTCAGGTAAGAGTCACCATAGATTTCAGGGTCAATTTACACAGGGACTTGCTGAGAGGCAGCACAGAGGCCTTGAGCCCACACAAGAATCAGTGCTGATCTTAGACAGGTACTCTGCTCCATTAATAGCCATTAATAGCTACCTTTAATTGTACTATTTTGAGTACAAGCTTCTGTCCCCTCTTAAATCTTGCAAAACCAGCTTTGCCATCCACTCCTCGTCTTGAAGTATGGCTGTGAAAAGCTTCTGTTATGTCTGACGTGTTTACCTACAGCATTTGAATGACTTTTTAAGTTCTTTGAATAAAGATAAGAGACAATGTGTACATTTTCCACACAAATAGTGGAACGGTAATAAAATAAACATCAAAGGTAAGCTAGCAAATCATCGCTACTTCACTGCTATTTACAACAAAAGCAGGAAGAGGAAAAACCTACCCTCACCATTGGCATCACCTTAGAAAATACAAGTTTTGGAAGAAATGATAGCTTTTTTTCCCATATCCTTAAACACAAACATTGGCACCTACAGCTAACACAGCGTTTTACTGAAAGATCTCGGTTTACATCACATGGAGACAACAACAACAAGAAACCAAGAGAGGTCTCCCTCCTCTTATTTTTGTTGTTCAATTGCCCATTTTTCTGAACTGGTACAGCTTTAGTGGGAACAGGAAGACAGCAAACCCATTATTAAAGTTAGAAAGAGTACAACCAAAAGGACAGAAGGACCTCTCATTGTTCAGTATTTAAGACCCACACAAACTGAAAAAAAAGAGTCAAAGCTTTGAAATATTTTCCAGGTGTGTGTGGGAACATATATTCTATTCAAGAGAGATGGGGAAAGAAAGTAGCACTGTCTGTTTCTTCTGTTAGTCTTTCAAATCTGCCTTCTTTTTTAAGTTCCTCCCCAACACGCCTTGACAGCCAGACCACAGCAGCACAGTCCCAGCTAGAGTGACTCTGCATTTTTAAGTATTTATTCTAAAATAAGGTCTGATTTAGAAAGACTGCTTTTGGAAAATATGGAGCAATCCACTTCTTACTCCAGGACACAAAATTCAAAGTATACATATGAGAAATAAAATATAAGCATCACACTAGATTTCTGCTGATGTTTTGGTTTTGTTATTGTTTTGCAGACGCTAGCGCTACTGCCGTATGAAGTCAAATGGGATTTTGCAATTGACTTTGACCAGAGAGCAGGATAGGACTGAACAGGGAGTTTTCAGAGAAGTTACTGCTGTCTTGCTCTCTTCATTGAGCTGTTCTGTCCAACATAATGTTGAAGGGGACCAAACTTCTGACTTCTGAAGGAGCGTAAGACCCTGACAAGTGCAAAGCTAAAAACAAACAAAAAAAACATGATTATTTTTTCTAGAAAGAAAAGCGTCTAGGTAAAACTACAGAATACTTTTGTCCCAGGTTTTACAGAAAATTTATAGAGCTGCAATGTTGAAAAAAAAAAAAAAGTTGAAGCAAGTGACTTAAAAAAAAAAAAGAACAATAAAAGATTTTATTGGAGAGTGACAGTTATAACATTATAAACACACCATCCGGAAGAGATCAAGCAACATTACTATACGCACGGTAGCACACTTAAAACTAAGGTTAAGGTCTCGACTACTTCTCCCGTAGCAAAAGCGCACAACATTGCCTACCTGTTCACACCTCACCCCTTCACAGGGTGCGCTTATGATAGAACGAAAGAGGGGCCAGGACTGAAACAACTTTGTCAGGCTACATAAATCATTAGGAATTCCCAACTGCAAAGCAGCGTATTATTTTCCAACAGGTTGTTGAGCTGTCACATTACAACTTGTTGCTATATACAGCGCTATTAAAATAAATCACCGCACGTAACAGGTTCTGCTCTGCCACCTATAAGTCACTCCGCATGTTACACCTGGGAGGCGGGCCCGGCGATGCGAAGTCACGCCGAACGGCTGCTTCATTCGAAATGCCCGGGAAGGGGAGGAACCTGGCAGGAGAAAATACAAACAAGTTTCGCAAAGTAACTTTCCAACAAGACCTCGCTGTCATCTCGGCTAATTACGGCTCTGATACGGCTTATTAGTGCATACCCACCTTTGCTACCTTGCTTCTCCACCCACCACCCTTTCAGATCTTTGTCCTAGCTCCGCCTCTCGCCGGCGTTATAATGGGCTGGTCTGAAAGTGGTGGAGAGACACAGAACCACAGGGGAAGAGAGAGATAATGACAATAACACTAATAACCCTAATAACCCGGCTGCTGCCCGCGCCGCAGCGAGGAGCCAGCCCGGCGTCCCGGCGCTGACGGGGCCCCGAAGCCCGCCCGCCCCGGCAGCGAGGGGGAAGCCGGAGAGAGCGGAGCGAGTGACCCCGGCGGCCCTCCAGAGCATCGCCCCGCGCCCGGGGAGCGCCGGACGGTAACATCGGCAGCGCCCCGAGGACGACCGGGCTCGGGGGCCGCGGAGAGGAGCCGGCTCC